>VYZW01061725.1:5919-33697 GCA_013401315.1 Balaeniceps rex | reverse complement strand
CTTTCATTAAGCTTTATGTAACTACCGTGTAATTGGAGAAAGGATTGTGGAAGAGCTTAAATGTGAGGGGGAAGGTGTTATTTCAGATGTAGATTAAGTCTCTCATCCTGTTCGCAGGGCAGCTCCACAGGTTGTGCTGGAACAGCAGCTGGGATGCTNTGACTTATCAATGTATTCTGCATTTGATATTTCTAGCTTATGTTATCAAGTCATATATCAGTTTTATTTTGAAGAGTTCAACAGATTGAGCTCCCTGTCTTGTTTTAAGTTGTAATTTTTTCCACCAGTTGAATCTTTATTATACCTCTCCCCTGCATCCTTCCTATATTTCGATATCATTAAAATGATTGAGATTAAACCTGTACACATCAGATATGATTGTTCATTTATTCACATTCTATTGATTAAAAAATGTTGCAAAGCATCAGGCTTAGNTGAGGAGGAGAGGCAACTCCTTAAGTTAGCATTGCTGGCAAAGGAAGTAATCTTGCTCAGCCAAGCTGCTCATTTCCATGTTAAAAAATGAAACGTTTTGTTTGGCAAGACCTACTTTCCCATAAAGTCTTGTTGACCCAGATGAATAGTACATATATTTTTAAAGCTTTAAATTAAAGTACATCCTTTGTAAACTTTTGACTTACTTTTTCTCCAGATTGACATCCAGCTACCTGTCTTATACTGGAGGAAGCAGGTTATCTNAATTAGCATAAGGAAGTCAGAGATCTTCACTGTCTGCTTCGTTAGAGTCCTTGAACCTAGACTACCCAAGTCTTTTGATATTTTAAACTGCTTATAGATGTTTCAACATCCTCCTTAGATGATAATAGGATGGAAATTACTTCTTCATCCTTATATGATATAGTTACTCCTTCATTCTTCTCTACAAATGGAGAAAAAATATTTTGTGCACTTCTTTTGCATTATTAATATTTTTTCTGTATGTATCTGTAAGTGGGCTTATGTCACTCTTCAAATTCCTTTTTTATTCCAAAATACTTTAAAATACTTTTTAAAACCCTGCTTATTTCCCCATGAAATAAATTTCATTTTATATCTTTGGCATCTCTCATTACTTTTTACATCAATATTAAGTGCTATTTGTTTAATTTTTCCCCACTTCTTTTTCAAGTTGTGTTGTCATTTCACCACTGAACAAGGGAATATATTTTAAACAAAGTTATTATTCCTCTTGACTGTGGAATCCACTGATAAACTTTCATTGAAGGAATACTACTGGTAAAGCTTTTGCAAAACATGCAAACCAGCTGAAATCCATACTATTTTGCTATTGCATGACAGATACATTCATTTGATAATATTTACTAATTAACTTTGCAATGTGTGCAGCTGAAAATCTCTTCTTATTTATCTTTGGACACAGGGGTTTTCAAATGTATTAGAACAGACATCAAAAGAGGCATCAAGGTAATTTTTTAGTGAATACACCTTCACCGACTAAATTGTGGAGGTAGCATCATGCATCTATAAAGTATGCTTACATTCACAAAACATGCAAAATGTGTATGGATAATATATGAATTAGATTCCAAATTGTTTTCAAAAAATACATGAATTATTCCATCAAATTCTATAACTTATCTGATTCTGGGCTAGAACACAGATGTAGAAATAGAAATGATTTCCTCATTTCTTATATCCTCTTCATGATTACATAAGTCTCAGAGCAGATTTGACTGAGAAACAGGCTACTTTGGCCAATAATTTTCAAGACTCTATTTCAAGAATTCCTTTTCTGATATATTTGCCAGCCCAGTTCATAGTAAGAATTTATTTAGGGGAAGTACATTTTGATCTCGTATCTTCATGTTGTATTCAGTTTTATTTAGTCTGATTATAAATGGGAGAAATAATATATTAAAATTAAAAATACTATATCTCACTAATATAGTCCTGGATATAGCTGAGAGAAACCTATTAATTGGTCCAGGAATTGAAAATTCCTCTGTTGGTGCTATAAATTTACTTGATTTTTCTTGAGCAGTTGATTAAACATTTAGGTATTTGATTTATGTCAGAGACTGGAAAAGTTCATAGAGCTCTTAGGTGCCTATATATCTACATACAATTATACGCAAGTTACATTGTCCACGTTGCAGTGACATTTGGTAGGCGGAAGTACGTGTATTCTGTTTGTCTTCATCAACAAATATCCGCATTAGGTTACATTCCTCTTTGTGCATCCTCTATTGGAACATGCAGAGCAGAACATAATCAGTCTTGAAGTGTAAGGAAAACTAAAAGGCACTAATTAAGAAGAAAGTGTTTTACTTCCTCAAAAAAAGAGAGAGAAGTTCAGATGGAGGGGACAACTTGCCTAATGCTACACTTACACAAAGTCAACAAACTTCAGGGTGCCTAAAATACAGATCCAAATCCACACTGAAAAAACTCTAAGAAGGTCAGCGAGTTATGCAAATTTTATGTGATGCTATACATTAGAACTGCAGGAATGAAGCAAGATGGCAAAATTCAGATCTTCAGCAGTGAAAAGAAGAAATGGGGAGCAGGTCAGCCATGAACAAAACAAAAGAAAAGAATACTGGGGAAAGAAAAGTGTGAATTAAGGAAGAATGGGAATGTCATTTCCAAAGAGCAGAAACAGAATTTTTTGTATGTGTACATAAAGATTGGACTGGGTAGGTCAATGCTGTTTACACAGAGAGGAGAAGGTATTGGGTCCAAGATCAGTTGGTGTGGATTGGCTCAGACCCACGATGCTGATGTGTCATGGCAGAAACCTGAGTGCTTCTACACTGTATACTGCTCAGCCTGAACATCTGCTGGGACTTAGCTTCTGCCCTCTGTCTCTGTGGCATAATTATAATTTTTTGGCAGCTTGTTACATCAGAGTGCCTCAAATAATGAAAAGGCTGTGTCTTGACTTTCCAAAGTAGTGATTTTTTAGTGCAATGCCTATGGACTTTCTAGGTTTCCATTTAGTCACATCTCTTTCTACTTTGTCCCCTCATTTCCCATTTGAACTACAGACTTATAAAGCTTTTATTCCTTATCTCTTACTGCATTTTCTTATGAAACTACTCTTTGATCTTTGTGAGTTTTTCTAATATCTGTGTCAATTTGTTGTGACATCTGTGTGTGATCTGTTGGATGTTCTTTACTATTTTTTAATATTCCATCCTCTTTTCCTCTATACACTAGCATTCATAATTCTTTAAAATTTACTTATTTAAAAGAACTCAGTGTTCTTGCAACAAATCTGTTCCTTAGATTCAAGTACTGACAAAAATGAGCATCGAAATTGACCATTGAACTGAATTATGTCTTCAGTGCCATCACTTTCTTTGCTAGTAAGAAAGTGAGCCAGAATGACTTTTTCCCTGCTTAGATTTTGTATTCTTTATATAATACATTTAAGTCAATACAAAGAATTGTGTGAACAGGAAGACAGTGAAGCTATTTTAAGAAGATCTGAAGCATACATAAATATATGTTTATCCAGTTGTGCATCTTTCTTTGCCGAGACAAAAATCTTCTGTGCTTGTGTGTAAAAAACAGATTACTGCTCACTCAAATAACTGAAGAACTCACTGGGGTCATGACAATCTTTAAGAGATAATTCAGCCCATGGAAATGGCTCTAACAACCTTCGCAAAATTTTTTCAAGCTTGGATTATAATTAAAAGCCCTTTCTTAAGTTTTATTCAGGCTTCTTCCCTCTTTCTCCCTCCCTCTGTAGATCAAATCAGCCGTGAACTACTTTGTTATTGTGGAAAGCTGCTAATGCAACATTTGGATCAATTAACTTTTTTTTACTTTTGCTGACAGAAATGGTCGCATCTTGAGCTAAGAACTCTTTTTATTAGATCTTGCTAGCTAGAGTGTTACATTTTTAAATAGGAAAAGACCATAGTTTTGCTGAGTTTGTCCTCGAAATAGAGAAACAGTAACTTGTGTCAAGGACCACAAAAGAGGAAATAAATGTTACTAACTGCAACAGTATAAACTAAAGATACAAAAAAAACCAGATAGGATCCCTTATATTGAAGTGTCTTGATTGCAATCTGTAATAATACTGACATTGGGCAAGTACTAGAAAAAAGCCTGTGTAGGGGAGGGCTGGAACAGGAGGAAATAGTGCCTGCAAACATCAGTGCAACAGACCCAGCATTCATGTTCCCAGACTGGATCATGCT
Organism: Balaeniceps rex; assembly: GCA_013401315.1. NCBI lineage: Eukaryota > Metazoa > Chordata > Aves > Pelecaniformes > Balaenicipitidae > Balaeniceps > Balaeniceps rex. Next base: position 29,522 of record VYZW01061725.1, on the reverse strand, counting down.
ACCTAGAAAATGATCAGGAGATACTGATTGATATTTATACTGTGTGTTGGTAGATGGGTGGACGTATGCTGGCTAAATCTAGTCTGCTGCTTTATCTTGTTTCACTTTTCTGTATGATCTGGATACAGGACACATCCTGTTCAGCTCCAGGAGGTATTTAGACTTTGTTCTGAGATGACTTGAGACTCAGAAGAAGCATGCACATGAGGAAGAACAGCAAAGTCAGCTGACGTTACTGTAAAAGCAAATGTAATTTATGGCACTATACATCTGTGTGGTGACTACAGCTACCTTATGAAGTGTATACAGACAGGCATACAGAACGCATCAGCTTACCCCTGGGCTAAAGTCATGTATCCTCAACACAAGGATGCATTCACATGGACATGATAATGTTTGCGCTAGAGGAAGGGCTTGTGCGCAGGTATGACATTCAAAACAGTCCCTTACAGCTCCTGAGGGTAGAAGCATTAAAGCTGACATTCCCTTACAGAACATTGTGAAATTCTGCCGTACTCCCTCCTTCTTTCAGTTCCCTTCTCCATCCCACACAGTGTTTGCATAAATCCCCCAAGCATAAAGCACTGTCTAGTAGCTCAGGGATTTACCAGACTTGATTTTGTATTTTCTGAACTATATATATTATGCATCAGCACAGGGGCTAGATTGTTGCTTTTTTAAAAGCAGGAGGCCTATCATGCTTTAATCTTCTAAGTTTGTTTTGTTTATTTAGTATTCACTAACTGATTATAGATTACCCCATAAGATGTCATATCAGTTTTGGGGAAGTCAAGGGGGAGCATAAGGAAATGCAATTGTACATTGTATGACATACAAAAAAAATATATAAGAGCATCACATTGTGGAGCATGGTGTCATAATTAGACAACTAACAAACACTTGACATAACAAATTAAGACACCCAGCTGTTATAATGCAAAGTGCAATCAGTCACTAATATCCCTAGAAATAGCTTTCAAAAAGCCACTAGACCCTGCTGTTTCTTCTTTAGCTACTGTTGAAGATAAATTACGGCTTTGCTGTCATTGGACTATGATTTTTAGGCTTGTTTTCTGAGGAAGTACAGTTTATTGTTATTGCATTACCTTTGTGTACACATCTGCCCGTTCAACTGCCTGTCTGTGCTCTCATCATTAACTTTATAAGCTGATGGGCAATATCAGCCAAACTTGACAGGAAGGTAAGAATCTCAGGGATTTGAAAAAAAAGTCATGAAAATCAGTTTTTCAGTAGAGGAGGAAAAAAGTGTCCCCTCTGAAGAGAGGACAGGCAGACCTCAGCTGCGATCCACTCCTTCTGGCAGCAGGACCAGCTGGTCAGCCTGTGTGGCTCTGAGGCAGCCACGGTGTATTCTGCCAACTGGGGGGTTCCGAGGATGTGTGAGGGAGCTCGGAGAAATGCAGCAAGATCTGTGGATGCGGTGATGACCTGGCAGCGTCGTAGACAAGTGGAGAAAGCTATCACAGGAATGCACAGGAAAATCATAGTTGTTAAAGCAGGATCAGAGGGATGTGGAACCAAAATCCTTAGGAAATCAGGCTTTATTCATTCTTTTCTTCATGGCGCAGGTTGGTTTACTTGTTGGGTTTGTTGCATTAAAAAAAAGAAAAAGAGGTTTAGCAGTTCCTTCATGATTAAAGCTCTCAAAAATATTTCAGAGACCAAAATAATAATTGCTATGAAAAGTGTTAGAGCTGTAGTTCAGAACCAGATTTTATTTTTGTAACATTCTGAAGGTTCCCATGATGGATTGAATTTAGCCAAATGCATGTTGTCTCTTTTGTTTACTCTGGATATATGGAGATATGACCGTCTATGCTGCTAATGAAGTTTGTGATGATGATTTGTGTATTCATCTACATCCAATTCCATACCAATCTGGTAACAGCTAAAGCCCTGTAAAAAGAACATCCTTCTAGATATGACCATCTAGCAAATAAAATAGCATAAATAATATATCTCAGTAACTATGATGCAGCAAAAACCAAACAGCTTTTTCTTATGTCTGGCAAAATTCTTTAAATGATCAGATCTGTTCAATGTCCTGAGTAAAACAGATGAACTTGAAATTACCACTGTCTTAATCAGCTTCAAACACAAACAGGAAAGTGTCCATCATAGCCGTTCCTCTAAATAACCTATTTTTTGCCATCCTTCATACAAGCATTAAAAACACTCTAGCCTGTCTCTTCTCAGTAAGGGGCAGCCAAGTAATGCAGAAGGAAAAGAAGACATAATTTCTGTTAAGATGCATTTGTCTTGGAATAAAGAAGGAACAGAAGAATGTGCTATAACCTGGTAAGGATTAGAGAAAAACTAGATTTTTAGATCTCCTTGTAGATTGTCCACATGGTTTATGATATAACCTTTAATGACACAGCCAGACTGCTGTTTTCTACAGAGTAGTCAGGTTTTTTTAAAGGTAGGCTCTGCTTTTTTTCCAACTTGCTGCACAATGATTTGACTTCCCAGACTTATGTATTGCACAGTATTTAAGTCTCGAGATAAACACATAGAAAATTTGGAACACCCAATTAAAGAACACCTCTGAAACTTAAGTAACTTGCTTATCATAACACTCCTCTTTTTAAGGCCACATTCTTTTGTCTTTTTGTTAAGAGTGCTTTGGGAGTGGATTCTCTCCCTGTGGCCATGGGCCCAAGCTTTTTCTTGAAGTCCCATTGTCCTTGTTCAACAACTTCTTTATTGAATTTCATGTATCATTAGGTTCTCAGCCCTTTTCTCACATTCATAGTCCAATATCCCGTGCCAATTACCGAGTTTTTGTACCATCACCACCTGGTCCATTATCATCAGAACTTTTTCTAATAAAGGAAAAACAGTGTATTTTTCTTTAGTCTCATTCCTACAAGTATCTGAATTCTTTAAGCTGAGATTTTTCCCTGAAAATTGATCCTTAGACAGAATTCTGCCAGAAAAAAAAAATTACCAGATGCTTACAATGTAGCATTGTATTATGAAAAACATAAACCAGAGCATAATAATGACTGGTGTTGAGGAACTTCTATAATAAGCTATCAGCCTATAGGACATTTTAATTAAATGGTTTTATATGTTTACTACCTCATCCCTATGAAAAAAAAATAGAACAAGTGTGAATTAATGTGTAATAGAAATTAGCTTCTTGAGTTTTCAAAGTAGATAATGGGAAACTTTTTGTTCTTTCTTTCTCCCCAGGTTCAGTAATTATTATTGCAAATTGTATTAATGACATATTTATGATGCACTTTTGTAGTGTCTGTTCTGTAGGACTTTATATGCATTCATAGCTGGTACCTCAAGATTATTTGAAAAACTTGAGTTGAAACAAACCAGTGCTCAAGTGTTGTTCCCCAGAGCTATCTTTCTTTCAGACTGACATGCTTGCTAGAGCAATCACTATCCTCTGCATATCCATACCTTAACATTCAAAAATTATATGAATTTAGCAAATTTTCTCCCTCCTTAAAAAAAGATGCCATCATGCCTTTTAGTATTGCAAAACATATTTAGCATGACAATTCTCATATACAAACCTCAAGATAATATCAGTAGGCTCTACCATTGTGTCTGTTCTGTGTAAAATGATAGATTAACTTTTTAGTACTAGTTTAAAACACTAAAGCCTTCTTAAGGCATTACAATTTTGGATCTTGCAGTAATTTAAGGATCATTACAAAAATGCATCTTCTACATTCTTAATGTGATTTGAAAAGAAATATTGTAAGAAACAGGTTTTCTTTCATTTACTGTCAGCAGAAAAATGGAGTAGTGTTGTAGAGACTAATCTGTTTCTCTTCATGTTATCTACAAAGACATTGGTTTCTTAAAAAATTAACATATTTACTTTCATTGCTCAAACCTTGGAGACCTTCTTCATTGATTGCAAAATCTACTACTGAGGTCATGTTACAGGAGAAAATCAAAAGGAAAGGCATTTTGAGAGATTTGCCTTAGGAAGAAATGGTGGAAATCTTCAGCTTAAGCCTTAACCTGATAGCTACTGTTAACTTCCAGATGAGAAAGCATCATATGTACTTTGCAGCTCCAGTTAGCAAAATTTTTCCTCTTTTCATCGGGAACATGATGAAAATGTTAAATGTTTGCCTTTCGCATATTTAAGCTTTCCCTACAAAGAAAAATTTCTCTTCTTTTACATTACCAACACCTCACGTAGGAAGAAAAGTCTACCAAATCTGCCAACCTATCCCGTAGGCATCCTGTCAGATATAGGAATAGTTTAAAAAAACCCACCAGGGATAAATATAAATAGCATAACAGGAAAGAGTCCTCACACAGTGCTGTTTTTTAGAGATAAATGATCTACTTCCCTGTCTGCTGGTGACCTTCTAACCCTCAAACACCTCCCTCCCCTCCACCTTCCTGCACCTTGAGGCAAGGCAGCTACAGACAAATAAAATACAAAATTTTGTATGAAAAATTACAGCCTTTATCTTATGTTATACCTGGGATTTTCATCGTATGCTTCCTTATTATTTAAGAGTGAATAATCCTTCTTTTGTCACCTTGTGTGTGCCACTCATGACTATATAGCCCTCTCTCTCTCTCTGGAATCTTTCCCCCTAGAGCCAACACTGACAAAACGTTAGCTTTTCTCCCGTGTTCTCTTGACATGCTACAAGTCTGCCACCTTTGTGCTCAGTGGAATCAAGTCAAAACATGTTCCTAAAACCCAGCAGTTTATGTGCTTAATGACCGAGTCCTCCTGCCTGTCTTCATCTGTCCTCACATATGTGTTGCCTGTGTGAGAAGACATTGCGACAAGGTGGGGCTCTATGATGATCCTGTCACTGGGATTGTCTCCTGATTCAGCTTAACACTTTCCTACCATGAAACTTTTCTCCTTAGCAGCCCAGGAGCTGAGAACCTGGTTGGAGCAGCTTAAATTTCATTTATGGATTCATCTAAAGGAGGCACTTTGTCTCCTTAATCTCCTCTGTCTCAGATATACAAGGCAAGATTCTGTCTGTGAGGGGCAGGAGCAACCTGATGCACATGCATGCTCGTGAAGCAAACACCTACATAGCACTTGTGTGGGGAGCACAAGCCTCCAGCCATTTGCCCATGAATTTAATTTCATTTGTAACTTTTTTCTCTTTTCTCTTAAGGTGCTTTTATTTCTGGTTATTGTGCTTTTTTTCTCTCAGGAGTCAGAAATGGGGAATTTTGCAGCGTCTTCCTCTCTACCATGGAAATCATTATATATTCAAACCGTAGTCACTGCAGCAGCCCACTCTATTCTGGAGCTCTGTCACTGTGCATTGGCCTTGGTGTACTGTGAGACTTTTGGAATGACATTTATTTGTACAAACTGAGGATCTTGTCCAGATATATTGAAACCTTGGTTGCTGTCCAGGTTTAGCAGAAGAAAACATATGGTATTTGTTCAGAATGTTTTTTTCCTCCACAGTCCTAGGTGACATTTGAAATGAGCCTTCAGACCAAATAGTTCTCATCGCATTATAGGTTCAAGGAGGTCAATCAAGTCTGGCAGGCAAAACAGTCTGGACTCAGGGAATTTTTACTAAATTTAATTTATTGTCAATTAACACAAACTTCTGATCACTGAGTTGAGTTTTGAGTAAAAAAAGAAAACATAAATTAACAAACACTTAAGTAAACACCTTGCCCCCCCTTCCTAGTCTGAAGTCCCCTTATTTTCACTGNCAAGTGATGCAACCGCTCACCACCCGCGGACCGACACCCAGCCAGTCCCCGAGCAGCGTTCGCTGCCCCCCGGCCAACTCCCCTCGGTTTATATACTGAGCATGACGTCATATGGTATGGAAAGCCCTTTGGTCAATTTGGATCAACTATCTTGGGCTGTGCCCCCTCCCAACTTCTTGTGCACCTGGCAGAGCATGGGAAGCTGAAAAAGAAAGTCCTTGACTAGTCTAAGCACTACTTAGCAACAACTAAGCAACAACTTAGCAACATCAGTGTGTTATCAGCATTCTTCTCATACTAAATCCAAAACACAGCACTATGGCAGCTACTAGGAAGAAAAGTAACTCTCACCCAGCTGAAACCAGGACAGCAGGTTATGCTCAGTCTCTCCCGGTCCTTTTGGTGAGGCGATGGGCAGCGCAGGCGGTTGGAGTCAAGTACATAATGGTTTCTGTCTGACACTCCTTGCTGGTTTTCATTTGCCTTTCCTTCGTTCTTAGTGTCCCTGCCTGGCATGGGTCATCTGTGGGCTTCAGTCCTTCAGAGGTGTGTGTCCCCCCCGATATGGGGTTCCATGGGCTGTAGTACCTCAGGGGTCTCCCCACCCTGGCATGGCTTGCCTGTGGGGAGCTTGTCTGCTATGAATAACCCCTTTCGGCATGGGGACCTTCCTTCAAAGAGTGCCCCTGCTGTGTTTCCACCGCAGCACCTTCAGCAGCACATCTCCAGCTGTCTCCTCAGCCACGTGCCTCCAGCCATCTGTCTCCGTGAGCATCTTCCTCACCCTGGTAGCTGCAGGTTTTACATAAATAGTTTGGAGCTGGAGTGCCACAGGCTAACCTGCCTGACGCGTTGCTGTCACCAGTTCCAGAGGTGGCTGGGCTCAGCTGTGACTGGCACAGGGCAGCTCATGGCCTCCTCCTGCACAGCTCCCCACCACAAGCCCCGCTACTGAAACCCTGCCATGTATGTCCCATGTGACAATTAAGGCTGAAAGCCCAAACTCTGTGCTGTATTGATGTTTTGATAATGTATATTCTCTTTCAAGATTGATGGACATGTCAAGAAGGTATCTGGAAATCAAGTCCTCTGTTAAATCTTCATTTTCTTTTCTTAGAAATATCTGGCAATGGAAGCATTCCTTCGAAAAAGGAATATTAACACATTCATGTAGGCATGCATGCATGCTTTCCTCCTTTGTCACTATTGGGCACAGTGGAATCATTACATATGTTTCTGTTGTTTGGAGCTCTGCAGGGTCATGACATATCCTTCAGGCTTACTTCTTATTTCCTGATTGATGGAGATGCAGCCACAGTCAAGTGTAAAATGATATTCATGTACCTTCTGCCAAGAAAGGAAAAAAAAAAAAACAACAAAGGAGGGAGGGAAGCTCTTCCGATAAGGCTGAAATCAGAACAAGATTGCTTTTGATAAAAGATTGATGAAGAGGCATTCACTGCTTGCAGGAGAAAAAATTTGTGAAAACAATTGATATTGGAAGCTTTTGATAAGGCACGCAAAAAAATTTCATTTTAATATTTATCGCTTGTTGTGAAATAGATAGGCAGCTTCTGCATGGCGAGGTCATGAAATACGAGATTGGTTCAGGCAAATTCATTACTTTTGTCCTCTTTTTTTCTGTTTTGATATTAGTCTGCCTCTTCCCAACTTTATATAATGTAATTTTTCTGTCATCTTTTATAAAATACTAGGGCACCCATCTGGTATGAGAGTAGGCATAAAAATATCTTTCAGAACAAAGAGGGCCTAAGTTAACACACTAAGAGTCAGTATTTGTAAACCATATTAGAGATAATCTCAGTAACATCAATCCTCTTCTATGGATTTGTGTTAAATTACATTGACTGGTGCCAGGGCAGTCTGCCCTATTTATTTTTTTTAAGATCCATGAAACAGATCCTAAGGGTTTAAATAAATAAAAGAAATTACTTATCTAGGTATTCTGCAATATTCTTGTAGAATTCTTGTGTCGTGCAGGATCTGATTTTATGTCTAATTTAAACAGGAAAATAAATACAAAATGCAAGAGCAGGAGAAGAAGAGGGTTCCATGAAGCAGAGGTGAATCATCCATTAAAATTGCACCACACTGTATTACTGCTCAGTCTAGACGTTAGCAGTGCAGATGCTGCCACGCTTCTTAGTACTTTTTTGGATTTTTTCTGACACGTTGCAGGGCTACTACAATAATCAAATGCTTGAGGTCAGATCAGAATACCAGCTGTGGTGGGAATTGTGAGCCATGTACAATCACTAGTACCGGAGAAAACTTTTCTGTAAGAGGAGAAACTGAAAAGACTTGAACTGTTTATGTGAGAGAGAAAATCAGCAAAGGGACATAATAAACATATATAAAATAACAGCTATAAAGTGATTATAGATTAGACATTTTCATTCAGCTGTTTTGTGTGCATGATGTAGTGGGAGTTTATAGTATGAGTGCTGTAGTTTGAGGAAAAATGTTGTTACAGCTACCATGTTGACAGGGCCATTGGAAACGAAGGCAGTGGGTTTCCTAGAGGTTTTCCATTTATGTTATAAAACTATACATCTGTGTACGAATAATAAAAATATCTAGAAAGACTAGGAAATTAATGGATCCTCACACTAATATTACAGGTGTTAGGTAAAAAATTTCCATGGGTAAATTTTGCTGTAACAGCCTTCTGCAGAGTTTCTTATAATTTTTCTTGAAGCAATTGATAGTGAGCGAGGTAGACCCTTATGGGTGATCCACTGTGGCAATTCCTCTCTTCTCATCAAGTTACTATTATAGAGCACACCAGTTCTTCAACTGAACTTTGTGTCATAATCCTCCTATTCCTTGCTGCACTAAAATTCTTCCTGCCAACGTGTAATATTTTAGTATTCTTTAAAATTACAAAAAACAGTGTTAAGCAATAAGATGAAAAATAAAATTATCTTTTCTTACAATTACAAGCACTGTAGAGTGAAAATCGTTGCACTTATTTTGATGAGAAGGTGTTTGAAGATTCTGTTTTGCAGCTCAGAGGGAAAAGACATCTCACAGGATGTTAGGGATTTATGAAAGTAATTAGTGATGTTTTACTGAATCCTAGATCAAATATTAGCTTGGAAAGCTATGTAAATGTCCTGAGTGCAAGAAGGAGCTGCCCCTGGGCTTCAAGGATTTGCATATGTTCATTTAGAGAAACCTTCAAATGTAACTTAAATATGTGTAACTATGTTCTCATCTCTATCACTCACTGATTTGTACAACTTGTGGAGCACAGATTAAAATTAGCTTTTTTTTTATCATGAGAAGACAGCTTTTAATAGTGAATGGCATCGTTTTGTCTTTGTGAGTATATCAACACTGCCCGTGTAAGTGGTGCATCAGTGTTCGTACTGAGCCAAGCTAAGATGAATCTGTTTTATGTGCATTTTTGTTCTGCGTACTTCCTGGGCAGCGGAGGTGGACAGAGGATTCCTCATCCCACAAGGTCTCTGTTGTGTCACAGCTCGTGAAGTACTGATGTATTATGATTAATACAAACACTGAATGGAATTTTTTTAAGGGTTTAGAACATAATTTGGAAAATATGCCTTTTATCCATTTCTTCTTAGGTTTTTTTTTTTTTTTCCTCAGGTACAATGGGGGAATTATCACTGGTCATTGCTGTCAGAAAATGACAGCACAGTTTTACAAGTATAGCAGTCTCATCCTTAAGAACACTGACCCCCTGCAGTAGAATCTATATGATTTTTCAGGATTTTTGGAAAGGTTTTTATACATAAAGCTTTATAGAGCAAAATTCCACAATTTTTATAAGTGCCTTCTGGCTGTATCTTTAAAGGTGATAAATAGCAACAATTTTGTATATAAAAATGTTCCCACAGGAACATAAACTATTTCTAAGTAGTACAGAAAAGAAAATCAGATATAATTAATATGGTTACACTTAATTAATACATATGATTTTCCTTACCAGTTGTCTTAATTTTGCAGTAATTTTGACCTGTTCCTTTTAAAGAGTTGGGTTAATATATTACATGTATGCGCAGATGATCACAGCCAGTTGAATGTCCAAGTTCACAAATGACCATTAAGCTATGTTCATGTCCCTTGCTCATCCTTCTTGTGAAATAACACTTTTTAGCTTAACTCTCCTTGATAATTTAAGGCAGAGATGTCCCAACTCTTAGCTGGGGAGAGGGGTGTGGGAGTGCATAATTTTGCGTGTAGGGGGGCACAAGGTGGCAAACTTCTGTTGCCTTGTGATCAGGTGCATGCCTGTGCTCAAAGTGCAGCCGTGGTCAAGGGACCACTGGTCACATCAGAGGATAGATTGTCCTAAAACTCAGTATGTGACTTCTTGGCCGGGCAAAAGATTGGAAGTGCATCTGCTACCGTGGCAGAAGACATGGCTGCCTGGCCCCAAAACCGTTCTGGTTTGTTTGCTACTGACAGATAAGGAGAATTCAGAAAAAAGGAGTCATGAACAGTTTGGGTTTGCACTACAAGTACTGTATGTGGTGTATCCTTGGATGTGCACTGTAAGTATGGTGGATGAGCGATCCTTTAGCAACTGCTGGAGCTTTGGCATCTCCATGATTTGCAGTCATACCCTGATATTGAGTAGATCCTTCCTTCCAGAATTAAGTAGCATCATAATGGCAGGTTATCCATTTAGTCTATGTTTACAAAATCAAATTATTCTTTTATAGTAAAGAAAGTTGGAGCAAAAGTGGTGATTCCATTTTTATATTAAAATACCTCATTTTGTCTCTTAAACTGAATTTGGGAGTTTGTGCATTGTCAACACAGGACATTGAAACACTTTATCTTAAAGTCAGAAGAGGTGGTTTTCAAGCTTACGCCCTCTAGGTTGCTAATACGGTTCTAACTTAATTTCTGGTGTTCATATCTGGAAATGACTATGATTTAGCTTGCATCAATTTAATGAGGGTCTCTGTGCTAAGACTGGCAACAAGATTACCAATTAGTGCTTTGGTCTAATACTTTTTATTGTGGTAGATGCTATTAACATAAGAACAGTTTATTTCCGATATTTCTACAAGCCAATTACATCACACAGCAGTAGCTATAGGTAGGTAGCAACAGCACTTGTTTGGCTCTGGGTTATAGCTTTATTCCATTCTGGTTTGCACATTTTTACAGAGAGGCATTTCAATGCTCCTTCTGAGGCCCACACTCGGATCCTAGTCTTATGTTTCTCACTGCCCACCCTGTTTGTACCAACTGCCTGAGCTCATAACCCTCCTAAACTGCCACAAAACAGGATCTAATGCCAAATTCTCAGGTACCTAGTCCATCCCTGCTCAGCTAATCAGTGGGGACGTTTATGTTAAGATAGGGGCATAAAATAACTGCCCATGTGCAGGTAGTTTCCTGATTTAGCATCTCCATGCAAGCAAACAGGACCTATGTTATGTCCTTGTACTTCCTACAAGTGATATGAATACTGCCAGCAGCAGTATTCAATGTTAGGAAATGAGTCCCAGGTTAAATCATGCAAGTAGCAGAAAATCTAAAAATAATAACAATAAAAAGTGTTTATAATGTTTTAAGAAACAAACATAAAATAGAACTTTTTTCACAGTTCCAAAAGATTGAGGAAAGCTTTTTTCTCTTTAGAAGAGAAACAACTTTGAACCCTTCTTACCAGAGAAGCAAATGAACTGCAGTCTCAAGGGTTCTGTGCTGAAAACCATCATCGTCTCCCAGTTGTCTAAATCTTTGGGTTTTTGATGGGGTGCCAGATAAAGTCAGCACCTACAGTGACTGAGCTGTTTTTCAGATAACCTGTACCTTGAGCCCTCTAGGTAGTCTTAGATCTGTTATCTATGGCCACAGAGATGCCTTCAACCCTTTTCAAAATGTACGAGTGCCCTAAGGCAGCTTGCATTCACGGGTGCGGGTGTGCAGCTTGTTGGAACTTGAATACGCAGCTTGGGTGCTGCCTTTCCAGAAGCAGCTAAAATAGTGCTAAAATCTGAAGAGATGCTGTTTGAACCCAGCGGAGGAATCTCTCATCCTGCTTGTTTCATGAGAAAGCCACATCGTGCCATATCTAGAAAGCCATATCAAACTGGCAGTGCCTTGAGACAAACAGCATCCAAAACCTGAGCAATGGTCTTAATTATTCACAGAAAACATTCCATCCTTTTGTATTATTTGTTGTTTCCCACCCTTCCCAATCACAGGACAAGTGAAAACAGTAATTTGTAATTTCTTATCAATCTAATACTGTTGAAAATCTTATTTTCTTCGTGAGTTTACTATATTAAAAAAACTTGTATACTTGTATACTTGATTCTTGTACTTAAAAAAAAAGAAAAAGTTGAAGTAGAGGAATTCTTGCTGGTACAGACTTACCTGAAGGCATGAAAGACGTGGATGCTCTGGAGTACAACTGGTACTAGAACCCAAGTAAACTGAGTTTCAGTCCTCTACCTGAATTAAAAAATAAAAAATTTCCACACATTTTAGAGATTAAAAATGCAATAATTTATTGAAATTTGTGAATTAAAAAAGATCTAGCTGCTGTCCCTTGTGTTTAACTTACACAAACATCTCAGTGTTGAGTAAGGGAAATTCCTTCCCTCAGCAGAAACACAGGAAAGCTCCCAGATCTATGGCCCTCCCTATCCACTCAAACTAGCCCATCCCTGTTTCCCCTGCATCTTTTCTGTTTTCTATTCCAGTGGTAGCTTGTTTGAAGAAAGGAGGGTAATTTATGCTATACTCGTAAGGGTTGCGGTTTTACATCCTGTTAATTGCAGCCAGCCAACTCTAGCATCATTTGAGTGGACACTGATAAAAGCATGTGAATACAAGCTCCGCTTCGCTCTTAACTGTGTGCTTCTAAACATGCACATACTGTCATTGAATTCACTTCAGAGCTTTTCTCACTCAAGGCAAAGAGGATAAAAACAAAAGAAAAAAAAAGAAATGTGACTTTGTGCTTGTTATTGGCATGAATGTTCTCAGTCACTTTTTGAGAGGGACCTAATTTGAGGCTGGACAAGATCAAAGGGCTTTAGGAAGCTGAACTGGTAGCATCTGGACCACAAATTATGGCATTGACCCTTGCAGGGATCAGAGCAACGTTGGCTCTTACTTCTCAGTAAGATGAAAATTCCAGGACTATAAAAGCTAGTCCCTGGCTGAAGTCAGAAAGTATTCTCATACCATGAAACAATAATTAACACAAAGAGGCACTGTGAGGGTAAGGGTTGCTTCTTACCCATTGGAGTATCCATCCACTCTGATAAGAAGTGTGCTAAAAGACAAGGACAACGCTTTCTGTGTTCTGACATGACAATCCCTGTCACAAAGAGCTGGAAGCTGTGCTGGTAGCCTCTATGCTTTTACTTATCGAAGTGTGAAAATCATTGGCTTTGTCTTGGTTTTTTCTTCCCTTTATTGTGTGGTTGAATTACCTGTTTTCCAGCTTTAAAATGTGTCTGTACTCTACAGCTTGTTCAGCTCTGAGACAGAGATGATTTCCAAGTGCAGGCTTTCAAAGCTTTAATTCCCATTGCTAAGGAAAGTTCACAGGAGTTTGTATGCTTTCTTGGCACAACTGTTAATAAGGCAATTGTTTTTAAAATAATAGATTTTTTAGATTCATTTTTAGTGGAGCTAACCAAATGAACCAGGTCTGATCCTCTGGAGAAACCAGTATGATGGTTTTACTAGATACACCAGTAGAAAGAAATAGTTAACAATTGTTGTAAAACCAGTTGAATCTCCACCCTCCAAGAAAAATGGTCAACTCATCTTTTAAACAGAAGTGGTTTAGTTCTGAACAGAAGGCAGCATACATTTACTAATCTTCATTTAGTCATTCTGTGGTACCTTTATCTGTTTCCTTCAGTCTTTATAAACCCAGATAAATGTAACTTCCAGCAAATCACTGCACTGCTAGTCTGTGACTAGCCAGCTGTTGTTGGCATCATTTTTAGTAAAAGTACTACCTTTAAATAACAGTAATACCTCCCCTTCAGATAATCTGAGATGTGTCTGCTGATGCCTTTGATGGGAGCTCAGAATTAGACAATTAGGATGTGTCTGCAGTAGTGTCTTGGTTTGAATCAGGAGTGTGCTTTTGAAATGGATCTCCTGATCATCCCCATTTACTGTGTTTTGGTTTGCATCATGGAGCAGCCTCAGAGAGAATGAAGTAGATGCCTTTTGAATGAAACTAAACAGGGAGATGAATTTCAGGACTTCACCTAGTACACCCCAGTTGCAAAAGAGTGTGCAGTCATTAAGGTGAGTCTAGAGGTAGTCTAAACTCAAAAAAACCCAACCACCCCAAAAACCTCAGCCCCCAAACTTTAGTGTGGATGTCAGGTCCTCAGTACCAACTGTTTTGCTGTGGAGAGCTGCTTCTATTGGTCTGCATTACTTGGTAATGCAAGTTAGGTTGCTTGCTTGGCTACTTGGTAATGCAGACGTAGCCTGACAGACCTGGAGACCTCCATCTCAGGAAAACTTCTAATTTTTGAAGCCTTGGCACCACTGAATTTCACAGCACCTGTCCCTTCCCCATGAACACTCACAGATTCCCATTCTTCCCGCATGTGTTTTCAGAATCTGAATCTTGGTCTGAATCCAAATTACACAATTTCTCATCCACATGAAAAGATTGCAATAATCCAGATTTCTTAGGTGTTCAAAGTAAGAGTTAAAACTTGTGACACACACATAAAAAGCATGCGATATGTTGCAAACTGAAAGTATGCAGAAGAGAGAAGGCCATGATACGAAAATCTTCGAATTAATTTTCAGGAACCTTTTGTCTTAATAATCTATGCTTTCCTAACTAAATCGGAATACTCAACTTCCCTATCATAGCTTGATACTGTATCACTGAAGATTTCTATCTTAAAATTGAATGGCCTCAGGGGGAAATTGAAGATTTTTTTCCAGGTAAGGATAAAAGCACTCTCTTAACACAGGTTTCCTTTATCATTTTTATGGGTCATTATTCTCCTGTTCTGATGTTCAAAAACTTCTTTCATCTGTGACTCAACAAGGCTTTCTCACCTCCCTTTTATAGTGGTAAATATAATATACAGGCTGGTTATTTAGCAGAATGAGTCTGGATTCACATTTATGTCATGTTTTCCCTTTATGCTAGATATTTTTTGAAAAATCACACAGATTACTTAGAAGTGAAACAAAGGGTCATTTTAATAGCAAATTTTAATTCTTTATATTATATCTTCTTAGCATTCACCTTGTTTGTGTTAGTGTGTGTTCTTCCTTTTAAAATAAGACATGACTGCATATGGGATGGGAAGGAAAGAGGCGACAGACTATGCCCACATGTACTGGGTATAGGGATTAACTTATTATATGAGTGTTTTCTGATAAGACATATATTTTACAATTAGGGATTGTGAAGAATCTGTAAGCTAAGTATTTTGTAACATACCTAACTATACCTCTAGCAATCCCTTCCCAGCCTCTTCTACCCCAAAGTAAAATCCAGTTAGATATGTAGCTGTACTGCATGTATTGCACTGTATAGATTTTCCAGCAATGCCCAGTAGGTTTGTTTATCCTGCTGGGATATTTTTGGTAGGCATATCCCAAAAATAAAATGTAAGACCATTTTCACCTGGCATGGTAACTGTTAGGTTAAAAGCAAGCCTTCAGGTAAAATCAGGGAAAGCTCTGGAAAATATTTGCTTTCTTGTCCATGTTTATACTAGTGGGTTAACAAGTTACCAAGTAAGCCTACACAGGATGCCCATGAAGCTTTATTTGTGGCTGCTCTCATAGCAACTGCTCAAACTGATATATAGATGCATGCACTGGGATAAGTAGAAGACCAAAGTGCTGTTTGGTTGGGATGTATACCAGATGCTGGCCATAAAGCATGAAAAAGACATCTGTGAATGACTAGTTGAAGTAATTGAAATAAATATTTATAGCTATTAAACTTTTGATGCACTAGGCAAAAAATTCATATGAAAATTCACTTCCCACAGTGGAGTATTAACTATGCATAGGAATTACTTCAGAACACTTTGGAGAAGGGAATTTCCCAAATTCCTTTCTGCAACCCTACAGCTGCCGCTGTAGTCCCCCATCAGCATAAGGGACCACTGAAGTCTTTAGGATATTTTCAGAGCTCTGTGTAGTAAGTGACTCCCCACTTTTTCAAACAGAATTTATGTCTCATGTATGTCCTGACACCTATTAGGTGTCAGTGTGAGGCCACTCCTATGCCTGTTCCTCACATGCTCACTAATGCTTAATGTACATGTGTCCTGGTTTCAGCTGAGTTAGAGTTACTTTTCTTCCTAGTAGCTAGCATAGTGCTGTGTTTTGGATTTAGCGTGAGAAGAATGCTGATAACACACTGATGTTTTAGTTGTTGCTAAGTAATGCTTAGACTAGTCAAGGACTTTCTTTTTCAGCTTCCCATGCTCTGCCAGGTGCACAAGAAGTTGGGAGGGGGCACAGCCCAAGATAGTTGATCCAAATTGACCAAAGGGCTATTCCATACCATATGACGTCATGCTCAGTATATAAACCGAGGGGAGTTAGCCGGGGGGCAGCGATCGCTGCTCGGGGACTGGCTGGGTGTCGGTCGGCGGGTGGTGAGCAGTTGCATCACTTGTTTTCTTTTCCCTGGGTTTTGTTTGTCTCTCTCGTTCTCCTTTTCATTACAATTATTATTATCATTATCATTATTATTATTACTATTATTATTATTTTATTTCAATTATTAAACTGTTCTTATCTCAACCCGTGGGTTTTCTTACTCTTGCCCTTCCGATTCTCTCCCCCATCCCACCGGGGAGGGGGAGGGTGAGCGAGCGGCTGCGTGGTGCTTAGTTGCCGAGTGGGGCTAAACCACGACAACATGTTAAGTGAAGGCAGAAGTGTGAACAGCTTGGCAGCTTCTACCTGGCTGAGAAAAGTTAAAGAAGAATTTAAAGGGAAGAGGAATTAAGATTTAAATCTTACGTTAATCAAACAACATATAGTCTACAGTCCTGAGGCCGTGCTGCATGCTGCAGACTGCTAACAGTGCTGGCTTAACGAGAGCTTTTCTGAGCTTAGTACCTTTTATCACCATTTAACCCAGAATAAAATGTGTCCAAAATGTAATTCATTCAAGCATTTTACAATATACACTTATTACTTGTTCTTTTTTGGTGTGGCTTGAGAAGAAATCAGAGCAATGGAAAATACGATCCATACCTGGTAAATAATAAGCTTTCTTATTTTATGTTTACAGCTGTAGATAATGTGTGTAGAGAGTGTAAGTTCTATCAGGTAGTTCAGTGCAGAAGATGGAATAATAATGAGGTGCACTCAACTGCATTTAGGAGGCAAGCAAACAGTCACAAAAACTTAACTGTATTTGGTTTTAATTTAGTATTATAAAATTTTCATTGATCTGTTACTTTCTCTACAGACATTATAATAAATTGCAGTTTTATAGGTTGTTCTTAGTGTACAGTACATGAAATTACAAGAAGGAAAAAATCGTTCATTTAGTGAGGAGAAAAGTTTCATGTGAATTTAGTGTTCATTTGACTGTATTTCTCTTCCATTTTATATCAGCATGATATGTTTTTAATGTCACTGTTGAGATACTAATAGCTTTGTAAACATAATATCAAAAAGTTTGGCTGCCTTCTATGTCTTTTGCAGTTCATTATGTGGAGTTTTAAAGGGAATAACAATAACCTAAGCAGGTATTTTAATGTTGCAAACTGTCTCATATGCTTCCAATAAAACATTTTTATTTAGTTTAAGGATTAATTTATCTTTCGGGAATTTGTGCTAGAAGGCTTACATTCAAGAAAAGTTATCATATTAATAATGCCGTGGTATTAGTAATGCCATTTGGAAATATGTATATAGCATTGCTAAGGTCTTAGATTGTGTACAAAAAATAATAACCCTGCAAAGTTCCTAACTAAGAATTATGTCTGCATTCCCTCCACTGAGCTAGAAATTAACATTAAAGTTTTGTGTCTTATAATGTGAAAAAGATGGAAATGAAACATAAAGTGATTTGTAAGTGAAGGAAGAGGGGGAATTTTGACTTAGTTTAAATTTAGTGTGGGAAAGTTTAAATGCTATTGGTTGAATACATTTCCATTTCCAGCAAATTATTAACTCATTAAGGGACTAGTCTGTATAAAATCGTAAGTCTTGTACTTCTTTTTAAAGAGTATCATTCAGAGAAGAACCTTTGTAATATATGACCTATTGTGTTACGCTGTAAATCAGAGGATTTTATTTTTCTAAAGGCTAATCAAGGCTTCCTGCTACACGGAGGGACCATTAGCTGGAGGAGCTGTAGTAAATCACACAATATCTACCTGTTTCCTCTTGTCCAACTTCCATTGCTCTCTTTGCTAAAAAATAATTTGAATGTGCATGGATTAACCCTTTTCACATGGCATTACATAAAAAAGTACCTGATTGAAGCTAAGTAGCAAGCAGTTCTCGTAGTGGGTATATTGTGTTCCACGTGGAAAATCAAGGCAATGGTAAGATTCATGGTTTTAAGTAAATGTCTCGGGACTCTTAGGATTATCTTTCCTTACAAAGTGTAGATGGAGTTTCTTCCTCTCACCTGGCACTTGTATGTGGGACAGAGTCTTTACAGAGGTCTTCAGAAGGTTCAGTCTCACAGGAAGAGAAAATATATAGCAATATATACCAATATTATTCCTATCCTTACTGTTTGCTCTAATCCTGAATTATCAATTGGCAAACACAATCAGGCCTGTGACTACTTCTCAGAACATGAATGTTTTTCTAGGGGAGGTTATAGAGTGGCCCTGTTTTGTTACTCAGGAGCCCTTCCTGGATTCCACTAAACTTCATTTGGCTATGTAAAAATAATAATTTTGCCTTTTGCTCTACCATTCTCAAACAGTAAGAGACAAAACCTATATCATACTTACAGTACAGTAACATCAGATTAGGTCTTTTTATATGAAAATAATTTTTGTATGCTGTTGTGTTTTGGAATGAAAGTTTCAGAGAGTCTTTAGAGTGTCAAATGAGCAAAAATTTGCATGCATTACACTTCATCAGTGTGGGTCACTTTATCAGTCCCTAGAATGAGTCCAAAATGTACTGTATTCAGTGTGGGATTGTAAAAAATCTTGGCAAGAAACAGCTTATTACCTTATGTCTCAAAGAAGGTGAGGTTTTAATAACCACCAGTGCAAAGACCACCAGTACATTAAAAAAAAAATCACATAAGAGAGGGAGAGAATAATAAAGAATAATGTCAGAAGGTCTATTTTGAAATTAAGACGTATTGAACATTCTAGGAACACTAATTCAACCAAATCACCAATTTTCAGATTTGTCTGAATAAAGTTTTGCTTTTTTATAATGGGAATGTCTTTCAGAGACATTATTTTAGGTTTTGGTTGCAGCCCTAAAGCACACATTTCAAACACTGATTTAGCCATCATTTGTCTTTTTTCTTTTTTTTCTTCACTTGTCTTGTTTCACAACACAGAAGTGATTTTTCCCAACATGTGAATCAGCCCAAACCTTAGACTTCTGTGATGGAGAAAAAAGTTTTCATTAGCAACATGAATGCAAAAATCTTGTCTTTCTGGAGGTATCTTCCAGGGCAGGATGTGACTGGGAATTGGTCTATTCCTTTCCACCCCTGCACTCCTGCTCTCTAAGACATACTCTGGGACAGCTTAGCGAGGATCTGCAAACTCTAAAGGATATGAAAATTGGAACTGCAGCAAGTTTTTCTGCCCCACCACAAACTATTGAGGAAAAAAATCTAATGTTTGGGAAATACTGAAAGACAGTGATCGCCTTAGAGATAGGTTTTGATAAGGAAGAGCTCTATGCATGTAATTCACATGTAGTGAGTCGCATGTAAATGATTCACATAAAATTGTTTTTTTATTAATTTGAAATACATCTAAATGCAGTATCCTGCATTCTGAACTGATGTATGATGCAGAGTTAGGAGGCACCTGCTAGCTAACCTGAATTAACCACTCCATGAAACCCACTTAGAAATCCTTTGCTTATTCTCTCCTATAGTTAGCTTGTCATCATACACCACACAGTCACTAATTTAATAAAAACAACCAGATATGTTTTCCATGTATTATTGAAACTGTAGCTGCAATTAATAGCTTTGTTATAATTTATAATTTGAAGGGATTTCTCCTAAAATAATTATGGCCTAACAATGACTTCTTAATTTTCCAGATTTAAAAGACTTGAAAAAATATATTCTGTGTTCATTTCTTACCTGTAAGTTTCTAACCTTTAGGAAAATTCAGCAGATACATTGTAATTCCAAATTTTTGTCCTTTATATAGATATCATGGACTGTGATTATCTTTACAAAAGGAGAAAATCTGAGGATCTTGGCAGTTTCTAGCATATTTTATGTGTGTAACATGAAAAATAAATTAGTAGCAATGAGCAATCATCATGTTTCTGTGTCCTCTATGAGGCAAATTTAACATTCTGTGCACTTTTCCCCATCTTAGATACCACAGTGCAGGAGTCATTGGCAGAGATACCCTGCCACTCAAATAGAGTTGCAGTGGAGTCACTGATTTTTAATAATTCGCCTTTCATTCCTGTTCCCCAGGAAGGCAATGAATGCAATGAATGGAGAATGTCTTGGAGGAATAGGTGTGCTTTGGGCTGGTGATTTTCTGGGATCATTGCAGTCAATAGTATCATGAAAATCCTGTCATCAATTTCTTATACTGGTAATTGGGGTGCAAAGCTCCACAAAAGTGGACTTGCAACTGAAAACTAGAGTGAGAGCTGGAGGAGTCTCACTTTTCTGAGTGAAGATCAGTCAAGTATACCTGTGTTTAAAAGGAACTTTCACTGTGAAATTTTGTGATTATCTCCAATTCAAAGCTGTGATCTTTATAATGCTCAGTGAGGTAGCATGAGATCTTACCACCTCAAATGGCTGCAGGTGGTAAGGAAACCGACAGGTCAAATATCTCTCCAGTGGCTCCCATCTAAGTGCCACACTTTATATAAGCTTCATCTCCTCACAGAGAGTCTGTGAGTAACAAAACTCTCAGACTTTGTTCCAGATTTTTTCCAGAGTTAGTCTTCCCTAAATAAATAGATCAAGACTTGGCACTCTTCAGTTAACCCTGGACTTGCTAATGGGATGAAATAAAAAGGATACAAAAACTCAGATAAAAATTTAAGGAGGCGGGGAGGAGGAGGGGGAGATTAAAAAAACCCATAACACAATGAAGGCACAGTGAGTGTGGCTTATCTGGGAAACAATACATTTATATTGCTGTTTACTGTATCCACCTTCATTACTGTCATTACAGAAAGAAGTTTTAACCATCATACCACATTAAGAATGTCCTGTCCTTATTTTAAAGGTGTTTTGAAGAGATATTGTTCCATTTCCTCTTAAAACAAGGCAATTTATTATATTCCAGCATCTTAATAGGCCAAAGGCCTGCCTCCCATCCACTGGTGTTTGCCCCTGGTTGTGTTCAAAATGTAGTGATTCTATGTCACTCGTGCATCTGCTTACTTCCAGCTTCACTCTTACCTGCTGAACTGAAAACTCCCATGCACTCCTTCCTTCATTTGCTGCAATACTCTGTCTTCGGAACTCTAATAGTAGTCCTTAAAATGATACTAGGTTTTGGATTTAGAAAGCAATGAATCCTTTTTCATAGCACATTTTTTATATCTTTCCTTTTATTCTAGTTCTTTGGCACGGTCAATATTTAAACTACTGCAAGAACTGAATAGGAAGAGGTTATAAAAATTAGGGTACAAATATTCTGCTAAGTGAACAGTTTTCTGCCTTTTCATCACATTTATTTAAATAAATAATTTCAATAATACATCTATTTTTCCTTCTAGGCATTGCTTAGCACCCACAATATTCTGAATACTAAACAAGTACAGTAATGTATAACTCTGAAAATGTTGAAAAGGTGAACTGAAGTCCAATATAGATGTATTCCACAGCATCATAAAATAGCAAGGAGTTTCTGATTGCTGGAATTTAACTGCTAAGTGGTCTGTGTAATTTAGGCCCAGTGGTGCACTGGCTTTTTTCCCTTGCCCCATGTAGAGCAATATTTAGTTCACTGCCACTCAGCAGACAGAATTCACACAAATGGATGGCAATATCAGATCAGGGTGCTGATTTGCTTCATGATTTTAACAGTGGTTAATTTTCCCTTCAGATTTCCCCTTGCCATGACCTGTGGAAGAGTCTCTGAGCCCAAAAGCTTATTTGTTTTTTCTTTCTGTATCAGCTGGTTAAATAAAAGATGTTAAGTCTTCTTGCAAGTCTTGCTTCCCATTTCTTAGACCATCATGGCTCAACAGAATGTTAATACTATATCTGTATTTTTTATTTTAGGTAATCTCTACTTTCAAGTTCATTAATATTTCGGCTTTTGCTCCATATGTAATAGAGGCTATTTTTTTGTTGTTGCTTTCTTGTTCTTGCTTTTTTGAGTCATTGGTCTGTGATCAGGGAATGAAAATAGTGTTGTTCTTCCAATTGATTTCCTTTTTGTGTCTGCTGCTTTTGAGACTTGGTCTTTGTCCTTGGGTTGTGAGAGGGTTAGAGCACTGGTAGAGTGAGGTTTAGGAGGCTTATTTTTCTCTCTCCTGGGAACTTCATATGCTTTTTTTTTCTGTGTAGAAGGTCACCTTTAATGTCTCTTTACACTACCCATTGGAAAAGATTTTTCCGATAAAGTTGGTGTGTCATCTGAACTTTTACATGGGTCCTATTGGTTTGAAGAGGCGTATTGTGCTATAGGTACTCTGGAGACTTTATTATTTCATTCATTCTGTGGGTTAATGAGACAAAAATGTTCCCCTTATTTTCCCATCTGATATTGAAATGCAGCACAGTTAAGAAAAAGCCTAACTGGAAAGCCAACATTTTGATTCTTGTTGATCATTCCTAGAAGTTTAAAATACCTTTCCTTGAGCATTTACCTTGTGTGAATCTTACTGAGTGGCATCAGGCAGCCTATTATCTGCTTAATCTAAATAGGCAGCAATTAGGCAAACTGTTATTGTTTCCCCTCTATAGGCCCCAAGGATTCATGGCAAAGATGTTGTTCTCCAGATAATAAGGAAAGTTTGAACTGGATCTTAGGTCATGGAGTGTGAACAATTGCTTTTTGAGTTTGGTAGGCAATAAAGAAAAACCCCAAACACGTAAAAAAACCAACTGGCAGTTAACATGAAATGAAAATATTTCAAATTCCTTTTCAAGACAAAACACTACAAGAAATTAGCTTTTCTACATGCAAATCCAAGGCTTTGAATTCAAACTATTCTCTGCTCTAGTGTTGTTTTTTTTTTAAATAAAACATTTAAAAATAAAGTGTATTGCACTTCAAAAAATATAATATGACCTCTAGCAGACTATATATTTGTTAGATGGAGAATACTTCTTTCGGTATTGATGTTACTATCAAAATATGTTGTCAAGAAGATATCGGGAAGAAATCTGTCAGAACAAGAGGATTTCAGAGTTGCTGAAACACAGTCATCTTGTCCCTTTTCATAATTTAGCTCAGTCTCCAAAAGTGACCTTCTAGTTAGCCCACAGCTGGCAGCACCAAAGGATATTGTGTTATTCACTCAGGATGTGCTGATTCAGCCCTGTGAAATTCAACTTGAGAATTCGGGAAAAAATACGAAAGCAAAAGTTTTGAATGAAAAAAGTTGCAATTTCATCTGCTATGAATTCATTTTTCCAAGTTGGCCAAAACCCATTCTCTGTAAAGAACCAGTCCTTAATATTGGATTTCATCACTTCTGGGTCTTCTCAGCTCCCTTTGCTCTAGTGCAAGGAGATACTTCATAATCTACAA
>VYZW01061723.1:3508-25155 GCA_013401315.1 Balaeniceps rex | reverse complement strand
CCCACACAAAACAGCAGTAATAACAGCTTTTCTCAGCTAAAGTTAGGTTTCTAATGAAAATATCTACTAAAAATTGCCGTAGATACAAAAATAAATGCTAACAAGTTAGACTCTATTTCCTGGAAGGGAATATAGCTCTTTTATGGGTTCCCCAGTGCAGTGATCTAGTATCTATAATCAAGAGCCAGATACTAGCAAATGTACCATTGCATTCCTATTGCTCACACCAATTTAACGTGTAATGCTAAGCAAGACATATAACTGAACTGTCTGGTACGTGTTCTAAAATGGGGATAATTGTATTTACTCAGCTCCTGAGAGACCTTGTGATCTGCTTGGATCAATTAATTGTCTATCTTCTCCCCAGTGCCTCACTGGGATCTCAAAGCTATGGAACTGGCAGAGACCAGGATACATTTTTGCAGGAACAGTCAACAGTGCAAGACCTGACTCCAGCAAATGTAATTTAAAGCACAAATTGGTGCATACAAAGGCAAGAAAGCAAAATGTGTTTCAGACCCTCCTTGATGAAACATTTCTGGAAATACTGATGCAGCTCTAACTAGGCACTTTTCTGTTCTATTCCCCTTCAGCTGCATTTATCCCTGTTTTCATGTGACTGTGGGAGCTGTGATGCTTGGTTCCTCACAGTTTCCTTTCAGACACACAGCCATCCCCAAATTCCTTGATTCCTATGCCAGGAATGAGTTTCTGATTTGGAACTCCGATTCTTCACTACCAACCCCAGTGTTCTGAAGCTCTCCTACTTATAATGTAGGCCTTCTCTCAGGAGTAGTGAGGATTCCTTTTTCATAACCCACCTTGGAGTAAAAGAGGATTTTTACAGACATGAGTACAGTTCTCCAAAATCTCTAGCTTGTTTTTCAACAGCTCACTATGTTCATCAAGCCGCAAGTTTCTTAGCTGGATATGTTTCACAGCTCACTTTCACTCTATGAAATGTGGCTGAGATTTGCTATCATCTCCCAGATGCTGCAGGGAATACTTTACTTACTTGCAAACTTGGCTTCATAATGGCTTTGCTGAAGATTGAGTCTTCCTCAGCAGCGGGTGGATAATCCGATCTACTTTTGATAAGTGCAGACACAGAGATCCATGTCACGGTCTTACAAGAATAAACCCGAAATTCATCCTAAATGAATATATAAGAGAAGTGTCACAATTTCCCTCAAAATCAGACCAAACTCACCATCACCTTGGAGTGAATGATTACAGTAGGCCTTTCTAGAGGACTGCTCCAGCTTTTTTAAAGAACTAACCACCAGAGGCCTCCCAGTACCTGTGACTGATAGATAAATCAGCAGAATGGGAGCGAAGCCATGGTCCTGTCAAACTGTGAGTACTGCAAATAATTCACTGACCACAGGTCTGCTGCTTGACTGATAAGGATGGAATGTGAACACCCAGGTCATGATCTAGGACAGGCAAACAGTACAGGACAATCTGAGATGCAGTGACCATACTGTAAAGGGAAGATCAAAAGGAACATAGTGCTGTACTGCAAAACGGATGTTTAGTGACAATACCTTTTCACAGTCATTCCTGTGTTAACACTTCATTGGAACAAGTGTGTTAGCACCATGCCTCCCTTATGGTACCTTAGACAAGGTTTTGTCACAAGCTGAGTTCATGATCTTGCTATTTTGTATAAAATAAGTTCAACATTGGAACTGCCTGATAACTAGTGTTGGTAGTACAGTCTTAGAGATTAGAGAAATGACTGTAATAAGTACTTTCATGTTAAGTTTCAGTCCTGAATACCGAACCACATGCATTAAAGCCAACTATGAGACTGACTTACGTATCATACTCAGTGTGTGAGCAGTTTGACAGATGGAAAAAGCTGATTACCTCAGTGAGTCAGGTTCTGAAAGCACAGTTATTAAACTTCATTTGGAAACTACAACAGAAAAAAAATATTCTGTACCAAATATGAGTCCTTTTGAATAATTTAAGGGTTCAAAAACAAACTTTAATAATGTTTATATAACTTATTTATTTGTGCACTTTTCTTCTTAAACTGGTACTTTGAGTAGAATAGCATTTATTTTCTGATATTTATCTTTAAATTTCAGAATCAGTAGACAATGGGATGCAGATTGAGATGGGAAGCAGTGAATAACAGGTGCTGATTATTTGAACTAAAGTGAGTCAAAATTCAATAACAAAAGTGAGTTAATAGGCTCTTATATTGCAATTGCAGAGGTGATGATGAATGATGAATGAAGGTTTTATGTGAAGCAAAAGAGTATTCCAAGGATCAAGCTGATGGGATTACTTGTATCCTCATTAGCAGTAGCCATCACATTAGAGAACTGACATAATCAGAATGTAGGGAAAAAACCAAACCTGTCATTTTAATACAAAGAACCATGAAGGAAATCTGAAATTGTCAAATGCCCAGAGCATACTTTGAGAGAGCTTCCTTACAACAAGAACGTACAATATGATTCAATTTTTGTTTAATTACATAAAGGATTATTTAAAAACTCATTTATTTCAAAAGTGCTTGGCATGGCAAATCCATTTAAAATGACACACAAGAACAGGTAATTAAAAATGCAAACAGAACTGAAGATTAAAAAGGGAGATTAAACCTAATATGCTTCTTTAAAAAAAAAAAAAAACAAACACACTCCCAGCCTTAATCCTAATGGATGCAGATTGTTTCAATATAAAATATTCAACAGGCAGATCTGTGATTTTCAAACCCCAAGATTTTAACCACATGCTGTTCTGCTCATTTAAAAAGGCAGCTCAAATACAGTGGTAGCAAGTGATCCATTTTGCAACTGCACATTTTGCAAATGCCATTGTTCAGGAATCTTTGAAGCACAACAAATCAAACTTCTAGAAGTAAACCAACCCTGCCAGTTCCTGGAGTATTCAGGCTCAGCTGGGATTCAGAGTCAAGTCTCAGTTTGCTTCTTTTAGTGCTGCAGTAGCTTGCATGAAATTAAATCAGGGTCTGTGTATGTTGCAGTACTTCAGTACAGTCCTCAACAGATAGAAATCTGTATTAGGAAACTACTAGCAAAACATAACAGCCCTGAAAGCATTAACTGCAGGGTTGTGGGCTTATTGGACATGGGAAAGGACTGATGGAAAATGGAAACATACAGCCAAGAAAACAAGCAGTCTAAGCTTGCCCTTTTCCTTATACTGATCCCTCATCATGCACTGCTGGACACTGCTGGGGACAGAGCTAGACAAATCTTCAGTTTGGCCCACTGGCTAAATTTTGGCAGAGAGAGGCAGCTTCACCAGGACAGCCAAGTGAGGGAAAAAGGATCTGCTGGACACAGCCAATCAAACAGATGCTTTAGAATCTGGAGCACAGATCTGCAATTTAGAAAGCACAGGGATGGTGGAAAGGAGGAGGAAGGACTGAGAGCAAATAACATAGTCCTGAAACCACAGATATTACAGGTTTTTTTCACCCCAATTTCTTTCAGCTTGTTGTCTGATCAGCTGTTAACCTTCATTCCAAACATCATCTTACACATAATTTGTGGAATACTTGAGAGTTCTTTAGATTAATGATGGTAAACATAAGGTATTATTGCAGGGAATCAGCAATGTAAGAGATTTCAGCTAACTGGATTCCTTCCAATTAACTCATCTTCCAATTAACTACATACTAGGGACTAATGTAAAGATTAAAGTAGGCACCTACTGTTGTTCTGAGCAGAACAACGTCTGCTTCTTCCAAGCTGCAGCGGATGCAGTTTGCCCACACGTCCCACTCGGGCTTCCAGTAAAACAGCAGCAGCAGAGCCCCACAGGACAAGATGTATCCAGCAATGCACAAGGCCCTCCGCCAGCCTTGGGTTTTGTAGCCAAAAATCTCCTGTACAGCAAAGACAAGGAAAATGTCATTACTATTTCTCTTAAAGAAACACCTGGAATACTACATTTTCCCACCATCCACTGCTCTCCCATAGGTACTGTGAAAAAAACAAGTCCTAGAACTTGTATTTGGCTTCTTTATATGTCCTAAACATGACTAGAAAAAAATTTTGCATGTTCCACAGAAGTTTTCATCCACCTTCACAAAATCTGGGTTGCAGTAGTCTGACCAAACCTCTAAAATAGTTTTATGTAGTTGTGAAACTCAGCATGAGACACTTACGTGTGTGCATGAGTTGGAATGATATCAAAATGTAGAGGCCCTAACCTTTAGGCCCCAAGTCAGGAACACAGATTTGCCTGATCAGCTTTTTAAGGTCCCTGGGTGAGACAGCTGAAGAACTTGAGTATGTCTGCACTAGGGGATGGAGAGTGGTGCAGACCCACTGCAGCAGCTGAGACAGTGCCTGCTTCAGAATCAGAAGCACTACTGCTGTCCTGCCATAGCAGTGAGTCTGCATTAATGCACCTACACTTTAGAGACTCGGCTAGTGTCTCTGCATGGTGCCGAATGACACTGTGTGGCTGCACCAGCTGGAGCTGCTTTGCACAACACAGACACAGCCTTTGTAGGGCTGTTACCAGCTTCCATGATAAGTCCAGTATGGGGATTTTGGACCTTGCCAATGTGCCATTGTCCTAACGTCCCAAAATAATAATAATAACAACTGTTACTAAGAACAACTAATGAACACTTGCAGCACTTACATGTTCAGAGGGCCAAAGGAAGCCACTCACTGTAGCTGTATGAGTAGGTATTATTATTCCATTTTTAAAGCTGGGGAAATCGTTACAGTGAGGCAAGGTGACTTGCCCAAAACTTCAAAGGGATGACTGTCAGCATTACAGTTTAAGAGCTGCCAGGTCTTAGTACCATGGCGAACTTCTCTCTCGGTAGTACTAGCAGGGACTTGGTAAAGGTAAAATTAAATGCATACAGTGAATTTATAGAGGAGACCCAGCCCTGATCTAAGATGGGAGATTGCATGGCTGCAATTACATTGGGTGACCAGGAGAATCTGCTAACATAAGGGTTAAGATTCCTCAATCTCCGTCTTCCTAGTATATCTGCAGCAATTGTGCAATCTGTCTCTGAAGATCAGATATCTGCAGCCAGAGATATTGCAAGATCCATTCACAAGGTGAGAAGAAAAGGCAATGTAATTGGAAGGATGAGTAATGCATAATTCCTGGTTCTGTGCTGGTGTCTTTGCTTGTTATCTGAAACGCAGGCCCTACCCAGTGGTTCCACACACTGCCTCCGCCTACCTGCTCTATCTCATTCTCCAAAAGACAGACTCTATCTTCCTAGGTAATCTGCATAGGGCTTCTAAAGGGAAGAAACTGGCAACTGTGCGGAAAAAGTATGGTAAACTACACAGGGAAGTGGCCTGCATTGCACAGGACCTGGTTTTACCACCTTGAGGTGCATATGCTCAGCATTTTCAAAGGCTTCTGTAATCTCTGAGCAACCCAAGAGAATAAGGCAACTCTCCAGCAGATAGAAGGAAGCTCATGGAGGACAGCAGATAGGCAAGGTTGCTAGAAGGTAGTTGGTGTGGCAGTCGTGCTATTAATATTCACATGCTCCTATCAACAGGTAAAGGGCTCTCCATTCACCTCTGTCTAGTTGTATCCTTAACAAAAAGGTTACAAAATTAGTGTCAGCACCAGCTGACACTGGTAGAATACTACATAGAACAATGTGAGCTTACTGAACTTACAATGTGAACAATGACACTGTAGAATACTACATAGAACAATGTGAACGTACTGTTCACAGCAAAGGCTTACTAGGAAGATCAAGATGCTTGGATCCAGACTTTACAGCTTGTCAGCAAGGCAAAGGAACTCCCAAGGAGACAGAGACGCCTAAGGGAAGAACTGTTAAAAGAACGTGCCTTCGGACTTCCTCGAGTAAATGGTTGGACCTGGAATAACTGGAATAATATTTTCAAATTGGGATGGGCATGAATATCAGGGTGGGAAAGAACGAGATTGCTGCCATGTGCATATTGCTTCTGCCAGTGAATCATTCCTTTAATTTCCAGCTTTTGTGCCTTACACCCAAAGTCGGAGAAGTCAGTAAGGCTGTAGTTAATGCAATTAAGAAGGGAGAGGGTGGGCATTCAGCATGTGACTGGCAGTCATTTGGGGTCATCTTCTGTTGGCAGTGTTCTTTGCTGAAATGCTGAATGATTCCCCAAGCCTGATATGACGACATAACCATAGAGCTAGGGCAGACTCTGTCTTTCTCTGCCTAGAAAACCATGCACCTATTTATCCAAATATGTATCTGAGTCCCCCTACACCTGCATATGTTTCCAGGCCTTTGTTTTCCAGAATAGCTTCCTCTCAAAAAATGGTTTGATCCCTTAGATCTCAAGACACTTCCCAAAACCCAGCATGCATGAGTATTCCTCATCTTGAATACTAGGAGAGAGGAAGACAAGGAAAACAGCTCAGCTGGGAAAAAAAGGCCATGCTCTTAAGACATCCACTGTACTGTCAGGTGGATCTTGTTGCTTCTCACAAGGGACTTTCCTGAGATAGACAGATGGACAGATACCCTCAAGCTGTTCTGACCCAGTGCACATTCTGCCCTATGAACACAGGTGTTGGTTCAGGTTTGTTATTTTGTGTCTCGATGAATGTGACGTTTCTGAATATAGGTGTTCAGGAGCTCTACAAGGAGTAAGCTGGGAAAGAATAAACATCAGATGTTAACTACTGTTTTGTATTTGGATGTCCATGCAGGAATCTAAAGCCCAAGCAAAGCATCGTTTGGAAATGTATGGAGCAGGTTACCTGAGCTACATCATTCAGAAGCAAAGCTAGGCAGGGAAATAGATTGAGCTCCAAACCTAACTTGTGTCAAAGTTCCCTGGGCCAGAACCTTTCAATACTTAACGTCAGAATAAAATGTTCTGTTAGGTTGAGGTGTTTTTCCTGACCCTGTGCCTTCAGCTGGAAGGACGATAGCAATGAATGCTGCATTCATTAAAAAAACATTTAGTATGTAAATAACTCTGTGTTGAAACAGGAACAGTATTAGTACAAACACTTCTCACTTGTCAAATAAGTCAACAGTGGAATTCTTTAGAAGAATTCTCAAAGCCATTATCTTCACAAAAAAAAAGGTGAATATTAGACCCATGACAGAGGCATCCACAATGTGTATGAAGAAGGGGGGAACAGGCACACACATCATGCAGGTTTCTCAGCAGGTTTATCTAGCCACGTGAATGCCTTACAGTAATTAGGGTTTGGAAATTCTTCAGGCTTATTCAGGATTCACTAGGCCTATACTACAAAGATCTCCAAGCAAATGCATGTCCACTGTGGCAAACAATACTTTCAGGGCTGGCAGAAATCCTGGTGTTGATGTCACCAGTAAGAACATGTCTGTCAGGTTGGTTCTATGTTGTCGCTGGGTTGTGCTGATGCAGACATGCTTCTTTTGAAGATAGGTCTGATGAATACAGATTTGCACCTTGACAACTTCTCTACTGTGTGAGCCGGTTTTTAGGGCTCATTGTGTGC
This sequence comes from Balaeniceps rex, assembly GCA_013401315.1. NCBI lineage: Eukaryota > Metazoa > Chordata > Aves > Pelecaniformes > Balaenicipitidae > Balaeniceps > Balaeniceps rex. Next base: position 17,682 of record VYZW01061723.1, on the reverse strand, counting down.
ATTTGGCATATATAACATTACACAGCCAAATAACCTGGGTCCTTGAGGGCACCAGACTAAGAGATGGTGGAAAACAAAGCTAAGATTAGCTATCTGTAAGACTCCAAAGGGCTTCTCGTTATCTCACAGGAGGTAGCACTGTCTACAAAAGAGGCTGGTATGCAGGGCTCATCTCATCTCTGTAGAATACTTTCTAATAAATTGTAGTGTATTGTAAAACTTTGTTTCCTCATCTGTTAACATCCCCTTTCTCTTGAGACTCCCAACAGTCAGAAGAGTGACTAAAAAAAAATGGTTTAACTTGTGAGTGAAGGGTTTAGGGAGGGGCAATGGATTATTGGACAGAAAAAGCTGCCAGACCTGCTCAGTTGGCAGAAAACATGCTTATTCCAAGAAACGTTCTTAGCTGCTTTTACAATCATACAAAGCAACCATTCAAGGGCTTATCACTCTGTTGTCCAGCAAGTCTTTGTTACTTATGTTTAAAAGAAAAATTGCCTGTAACTGCCAGGTCACCTGCACAGCAGAATTTAAATGCAAAAGTCAAACAAGTTCAGGAACCCCTTTCTTTGGTGAAAACAAGGCCTGTAGCTACCAGCAAGGAGCCTAAACAGCGGCTGTGAACCATCATACTTCTGGCAACCCAATCACCAGGTACCCTATTACAAACAACCTGTTGCTATAACAACAGATAATAGGATTAGACTTGAAAGACTGGTTAAGATTCACAAGGAATTTAATAACTGAATCTCATTCTTACCAACTGGAACCTGTTTCATCAGAGGTTTTTTTCTATTCCCTCTGAAGCCAGTAGCAACATTCACTATCGTTCCATTAGGATCAAGGTTGTGCCTTTCAGGTTCTATGTTAATTTTAAGAGTTACATTTTTCAAACTCAAAGTATATAAAATTCCTGGATCAGATTCCCTTCAGAATTTTGGCATCCCAAAGGAGACAGACAGCTGCCAATATGCCGTGGCAAACTGGGGTTCACCAGCTGACTGATTGAAGTTGTCCTTCAGATATAAGCAGCTGAGGAACACATGCTTAAGGCAGGAGCCTGTCAGTCTATCCCAATCTTTTGCACTGCAGGACTTACACTTTGCACTTTAGGGTTTGTGTGAAGGGAGTGATTAGTCCCAAGCTGTACAGAGAGGAGCATCAAATTGGCAGAGGGCATAAAGCTGTGTTTTTCCTCCCTCTTCCCATTCCACCAACAATTACTTCTTCTCAAAGCCACCTTCAAGCAGATCTTTCTGAAGGGAAGGGGCGGGGAAGCAAGCTAATTCCTAAAATAAATCCCTTCCTATGACCATACCTATTAGCCCTCTCTGAGGCAAGCTGCTGTGTCCAGAGTGCTCTCACACTACTGAGATCTTTCCAGTACTACAAATGGTTATGAAGAGATATTATTCCATGCTCCAAATATACATTGCTAAGTTTTAGCTTTGTACCAGGAGAGTGAACTCTCATTCAAGCAAATGTGCTCCAGCCACGTAAAGTAATCCCAAAGATGCGCACAAGGATATATAGGGTAGATTTCCTAAGTCAGAGTGATTATTCTTAAATACAGGACTATCTAGCATCTCAGCTGTACCAAGAAATGGAAACACTGAAGAAAACTTAGAAGTATTTCTTCTCATTAGAGCTCACCAACCTTCCTCAGCAAAATGGACAGCTAGTTCAACACAGGAAAGCATTGCAAGTCGAGAGTCCAAATGAACTACTTGCATGCTTTCAAAATTACTTGAACTATTTCACTCTGGAAGAACTGGCACCTGCACAATGTCAGCTATTACTTTATTACAGCAAGTGATATGAACTTGTTTGAGGAGTCAAGAACTGCTTGTTAATAATTTGGTTCAGGTGGATTAAACTGACTGTTAAAAATAATCTTGAAAAATATTTTTCATGGCTTAGAATTTTAAAAAAATGTTGCAGAGTCACTGAGACCATTATGTGCCAGTGCCACTTGCTGTGGCTGTCAATTATTTAAAATATACAACTTTAACAAAGAATGTCTGCACATAATTCTCTTTTACCCCATGTACTCTCCTCTCCTCTGCTTAAACACAGGCTTCTTTGTCTCTTCACAACTTCTCTCACCTACATATTACTTTCTTTTTCTCTTTCACATATATGCACACTACCGTTTTTTTGCTCGTCCTCTTACAGTACCTCAGACACTCTCTCAGATATCTTCCTCTCTCATACTCGTAACTTTTTTCTCTCTCTCTCACACATATGTGACAAAGACACATACATACCTGCCAAATCTAGCACAGTTTGGCTATGGTTTTAATTGCACCTACTACTCAACTGCTTTATCAATCTTTTTTCTGTGATTTTCATTTGGCAACCCCAGGTGAATGAGCACTGCTCATGCTCATTGCAGGCATAGAGAGCATGACAACTGCCAGACACCCTGGATTCACAGTGCAGATTGACTCAACACTGTGCACACGCACCAGCCGGGCAGGGAAAAACTCATATTGACAGTGCAGATCCCCAAGCACTGGACTCGTGGCATATGTGCTTAGTATGATACTGGTGAGAAATAAGAACATTACTGGGATAGCTGGCTCCATGCAAGCACAACTTACGTGTCCCAGTAGTGCACAGCTGGAACTGAACACGCAGGGTACAATGGTGTGGCTCTACACAGCACCAGACAGTCCACTTAAACCTAATTAGCTCAGGCTCAATTCTGGCATTGCTAGTGATAGTGCCAGTAGTGGGAAGAGAATGACAGCATGTTTATGGTCCTAGAAGGACAGAGGCAGGGTGGAGCACAGACACAAAACCAGCAGCTGTTGGGAGCTGGGGAGCAGTGGCACATCAGCACCAGGGCTAGAGCCAGGAGCAGGGTGCTGCGAGCAGGTTTAGTAACTCAGCAGCAGAGCCAGCTGGGTTCTGCATTGCACTGAGCTAATTAGTACCCACCCTCAGAAGCAGTGCCTCACGCTTCCTGCAGTGCTCAGTTCATACTGCTGGATGACTCTGCACTGCATTCTCCAGCACATCCCAGATTACCCAGGTTTGCATTACGCAAAATATGACATCTCCCCTTCCCTGGATGGCAGAGAGCTGACTGAAAATCTACGTTTGTATCTAGGGATAACAAATGTCCACATTTTTCCATGGTCTCTTTTTCACTAAAATAGAATTCTCAGTGAGTAGATTTTGAAGATTTCTCTAGGATTTCTGGAAGTGAACAGTCATGTCAGCTTGTAAGCGACTGTGTTTCACTAACTTTGCTGGGGCTGTTGTACACCCAGAAATCCTACACATGCTTATAGCAGAGCTACAGTGGCTCTGCAGCACGGGAATTTTGAGAAGCGCTGCATTTATCAGACATGCATGAGAATTGTTGCTGTACAGCTGCATCATGGGTCTGACATCTCCAGCAGAAGCTGTTAGACAGACAGAATGCATATGTGACAAATGGCTGATCCGTAACATGCAGTAATGCCAAAGCAGCTAAGAAGCACGGAATTTACTACAATCATGCACTGGGCTTACTATTTAAGAGAAGCACCATGCAGTAGATCAGATATTTCGTGTAAACTTAGGATTTATTTCCACATGTTACGGAATGCATGTGAACATACTCCTCCCTGGGAAACTCTGGAAAGAAATACGGTAGTTCTGTATTTAGAAATCCAGCTTTATACAGGTGCTCAGGCTGGAATAGTGTTGTCAATTGAACAGACTGCATTTTCTAACAATTTATGCAAATATAACACGTGTTTTTATGTTCCAGAGAAAGCCAAGGTTCCCAGTCCTCATCTAAATGGATCTGACCCTAGAGATACAGCTGTCAAATGGTTAGGAACACCACTCCAGCCCATCCCTCAAGCTCATATAAGACCACTTCCACCTAGATTTATAATGCCATATCAATAATCTGTCGAGCCATCCCCTGTTGGAGGGGATAACCAATTAAATCCAGTGGACACATAAAACTTTATTTTCTTTCTGCTAAAAAAAAATTATATCCCTTTCTAACTGTATGTTTCTGCTATGGGAACACCCCCACCATCCAAAACTAAATTACAGACTGTAGCATTTTATTGCAGAACACGTGCCATCTGCTGCTTCGAGTTGAGAAAGACCTAGACAGAGATACGACTCACCATCTCGTTCTCTTCTCCCTGGTTAAGCTGTGCATAATGGTTCTTGGCAAAATTTTCCTCCATGAAATGACACTCTGGAGACTTTCTAGACCACCCTCAGGACAGGTCTTCAGCGTTGTGTGCTTGAACTCCCACATTGAGGAAGTGCTCTAAGTACACACCTTCCTTATAACTCTGCTGATGTTTGAAGAATGGAGCTCCTCCCTCTCTGTGGGGTTAGCAGGTAACATTCATCCCTCCTCCCTTCATTCTGTTGTTGGAGTTTTGCAACTGCGAGGGTACATGCAAAATTCACTCAAAGACACTGCAAGAAAAAGTTAGATCTCACAAGTGTTTGCCACAATATGACTCCAGGTCATAATTCTGATAGGTGCAAGCAAGTGCTGTTGGCATGTAACTTTCAGGGGAAGGCAAGAAGTGAATATTTTTCTTCGAGAGATTATGGAATCACTGGAGACCAGGAGTGTGTCCAAATGAGAAGGAAAATAGGCATTGCTGTTGTTACACTCTTAGCAACCAGCCTGAACTAAGTGTCCAGCTGTGGTCCCCACATATGCCTTGGAGAAAAATTCAAGCTCTGGCATTGCAAACAGGGGTCCCAGTTTGTGCAGGTGGATTTATGCACTGACTGTGTGTCAGGATCCAGCCATGTAGGATCTGTAACCAGTATTTTTATCCATTATTAAGAATATAATCACAGAATGTCTTCTCACCTCACCATACAGCTTTGGGAAACATCATTGAGGTTATTTACTCACTTCTGGGGGAAACTGGAGTTCCACACTGATATCAGTGAGCCGGACACAAATGTCTCTGACCTCCAAATCAGGGCCAAAAGGAAGCTGGCAGAAAAACAGCACTGAGGGTTTTATCACCTCCTTTTTTTTTGCTACTGTCGGGCTGCATTTGTTTATTAGTCTTATGATTCATTCTTATTACTATTTCCTTGTTCTTTGCTACTTTTTAAGAAGTTACACACCAAATATTTTAGGAATGAGGTCAGGAAAAGCAAACCTGTTCTTCCAGAAAATACGTTAAGGAAACTAAAATATTATTTCTAGGGTTACCGAAACAGATCAAGAGGTGTCAAGTTAGTTCCTATTCATTAGCATTTTACTTCCCTGAGGCATGAACTTGTACAAGTCCCAGACATCTCAAGCACCAGGAAAGACCACTCTCTATCCTGCAGTGGGCAGGCTCAGAGAAACTGAAATGGAAGAAATGCAGGGAACAGAGAAAAGAAAACGAGGGAGCTAGATCAATTAATACAATAAAAGTTGTCCATTGCTAATAATGTGAGCCAGGCACAGGCCTGCAAACCTGATGTGCATGTATGCACAGCACAGGCATAGATATGTTTGTAAAATGCTGGTGACAAGCAGTTTGCGTTGGAGCTAAGTTGTTTGGTCTTGACACCTAGCACGCTTTCAAAAGGAACCCAGACCAGAGGCTGGACAGAAAAGGACATAACTGTACTAAGCTGTGTTAAGGGTGATTTGTTGCAACAAGGTCAAGGGGAACAAGGTGCTCTCCATATCCCAGATTCAGTGTTACCCCTTCCTTCCCCCCACTGCAACTCTGAGGCTAGCTTTGAGCCTTTCAGCTTTTCATTTTGTTCTTCTGAGACCCAGCAACAGGAACTCCAGTTATTACACAAGAATCACAATTTTCAATTAAAAATTAAAAAGAAAGAATGCAATGAAGTCCATTTCTGATAAACCTGATTATACGGGAAAACTGAGCAGTGCTATCTAGAAGTTATAAAAGACAGGAAACAACGCCAAAGGTACCTTTTCCAAGGCAGGCTGATGATTTTGGGAAATGACTCATTATTTTGGTAGGTGCCAGGGGTGCAAAACAGGAGTGCCACACATGCTTTTTCTGCCTGGTCAGCTTTTGCTGCTTCCCCAAATGTCAGCCTTGCTCTTTCTAGTGTCTGTAGAAGACCAGGGTGCAGTAGGGGTCTCTGGCTGCCCTTTCACAGAGAGATGAGCTGCATGCAGAGTATCCCACCAAACCTGGGTCTCTAGGGAAGAATCAAGGCGCATCCAATCTATTCACTATTCATAGGCTTAGTCCAGCTCCTGTTGACAATTTTTGCTCCTACAGAACACCCTTATTAGGGAGATTCATATCTTCACAACTGAAAACAAATTAAAAACGGATTAAAGGTGTAAAACATTCATAATTTCCATAGTTTGGCAACCTGTCATAATATTCCAGCAAAATCTGTTACTCCAGAACCAATGAAGGTGGTGGAATTTGTTCATTTTCTTAAGCAGGTTCACTTTCTCCTGGGGAAAACACCTCTACAGCATCGTGACTTGAAACCTTTAGTTATATGATGCCCTCTACTGTTCAAAGTAAGAATTACATATTAGTTTATAAATAAAAACTTGTTAGTTGTATCGTCCTATGGAGTATCATCATTCTTAATTTTTAAATTGAAATTTGCCTTAAAAACCAGATATAAACCACAAAAATAACTGGTCAAGTTAAAATGCAAAAGCAAAAGTAAGATTTAAAATAAAGACAGTCCCTTAAATTTATAAATAAATAAATAAATCTAAAAGCAAGCAAGCAAGCGACAAAAACGTGCCTCATCTCATCCCCACAACTTTTATCTCAGTCCTTAAAATACATGTATGTATTATGTCATCCTTGTGCAACTTATTTTGCTCTGAAAAATCCCACTGTATAAATAGAAGCTTGGCCTATAAAACGCCCCAGATCTCTTTTTCTGTTTAGCTCAGCACGTTATGCGCAGTTCTGGGCATATTACAGAAAGGAAGCTGTGAACCAACTGGTGACAGTCCACAGGACAGCACAGAGAAGAATGAGAAAGGAGTCAGAAAGCATGGAAGAGGGACTTAGGGTTGTTTAATCTAAATAAAAGAAGACTGAGAGGAGTCACAACAACAGTTTTCAAACATGTAAATGGAGAAAATAATATCCTCCGTGTCCACTGTGGAGAAAGTTAACTTGCTGCAATAAAGATTCAGATCAGACATGAGGGAAAACTTCCTGTTAATGTTAGCAAGCACTGGCATTGCCAGGTGAACAACGCCTGAGGTCTCTACGGGCAGGTGAGGCACACACCTCAGAAATGACATAACTAGAGGTGATTCTGCCGGAGGACTGATGGAGAGATCTGCTGAACTCTCCTGGCTCCTCCTCTGCCTCCCACTTCCATGTGGTCCTGCCGGCAAAACGCAACGCACAGAAGCCCATTTGGACGCGCCTTGTTTTCCAGCTTTCAAGGCAGCGCTGCCACCCATTTCACGCACTTCTTCAGCGCAACAACAGCTGGGAACTCATCTGGGAATCTTATTTAAGCAGCGTCGAAGACCCTGGTACAACCACAGGCCTCCACCCGGGGCTGGGCCTCACTACCCTCTCCAGCCCTGACCCGCCGGGCCAGGCCATGGAGCCGAGCCCAGGCCACCCCGGCTGCCTCCGGCCTCGCTGACAACAGCCGGGGGTGCCCTGGGCCAGCCCCGGGGCACAGGGGTGAGGCGGTGAGCCTTGCCCCTGCCGTCGCTGGGCTGTGAGGGGCCACGCACGGCCCGGCGGCCAGGGAGCCGTAACCCCCCGGCTCCTCCGGGCCGAGCACCCCCCGGAGGTGCGCCCTAGAAACGCTCCCTCGCCGCCGCCGCGCCCGGAACCTTTGCGCGGGGAGGCGCGATTTCCAGCCGGGCCGGCCGCCGCGGACCGCGGTGCCCGGAAGCGGCGGCAGCCCTGTCAGCCTGCGGCGNGGTCCCTCCCGGCCGTTAGGATGTGGCGGACGCGGGCGGCGGCGGCTTGGTGAGCGGGGCGGGCTGTGGCAAGTGTCTGGGCGGGCGCTGCGGGCCCGGCCCCTGGGGCACGGCGGCTGTGCGGAGTGAGCGGCCGCCAGAGCCGCGACCCTCTCCTGCCTCTTCCGAGCTCGGGGCCTCCGCCCCGGGCGCGGTGTCGGTTGTAACACCCGTCCCGGCTGAGCAGGCCCTGGGCACCGGTGGGAACGGCCCGCGGGGGAGGCTGGGGCCTCACAGCGGGTCGGGTGCGAGGTTGGGGGGGTGGTGGTGGTGGTGGTGAATGGCGCAGGGGTGAGCCTGAGTCCTGCTGGAGTGGGACTGCTGCTCACAGGCGGGGAAATTCTCCATCCTTCAGCTCCCCCGTGACCCGGGGGTGCGATGTGGAAGGGAGCTGCGTCTCCCGCATTACCGCCCGAGGGAGTTCGGGCCGCCTTCGTGTCCAGACGTTGGCCCTCCCCAGCAGCTACCTTACATTCCTCTTCACCGTTCTTCTACACGATTCCAGACAGGAGCGGTGAAACTGAATGGCCCATAATCTCACAGTGTTCCTTGGCAGATTTGAGAGCAGCGGTGGGAAAATAAATGTTGTCTAGTGCTGCATGAGAAAGAAAATAACACAGTGCTTTTTGACTGCTGGCTTTGCAGTCATAGCCATTGCAAGTGTATATAATCTATCTTTACAGAAAATATGTCCCAGCTGAGGTGGGGATTTTTTGAATTCTTAAACTGGAGCAATGTGTGTAAAATGTTAGTTATGACTTCCAGGTGGAATGCTTGGCTATTAATAATAACAGGCCACTTTTTCTTGTTTTATGAGGTATCTATAATCTCAGTGCAATGCAAGAGTAGTCAGGTTGCAGGCCTGTAATCAGGAAGATTCTAATGGCAGAGCTACTCATGTCTGGAAGGCTAATTTTTGTTATTGTTGTTAAAAACAGCTTTCCAGAGGCTTTAAATTTGGAACTCATTAAACACTTCATTTAATAGCATTGCTTTGGCACCCTTTTCAGTCTAACTGCACTTTTCAGTGAAGATCTTAAGGTGATTTTTTTGTTAGTATTCATCAGGAGTTTTTAGCAGCAGCAGAAGAAAGGAGAAAAACAGAAGTTTCGGTATAATGATGGAGTAGTGGGGTTTTTTTAATGAATTGTAAGATTTTTTTATGTGCAGTTAAAGCAGGTAGTGTTTGAAATATGTAATAGCACTCAAAAGGCAATCGTTGATCAAGTTCTCGCCATAACAATTTGTGGTGGAACTCAATTTTTCCTTCAGTTTAAACATACAGAATGAATGCTGTAAAACATAGCGTATTTTAAAAGAACAATAACAGAGAAGAAAGTTACATAATATTACAAAATACCTTTAACCTAGATGAAGACTAATAATAAGAAGTGGCTGCCATAGTATATGCCACCACTTGGTCTCTGCTGAAAATAGTAAATATCTGTGTAATGGTAGCGACTGCAAAACAAAAGAAAGAGCAGCCCAATCAGCTTGCTTTGTGCAGGCTTACCACACCCTGATTTAAAAAACTGCCTTCAAAAGCGGGAAATAAAACATTTCCAGTGTGGAGGCACTTTCATTTTTTTAATCGTTATGTATCTGCTTTTGTATTGGTACTATCTGTGGTTAATTTCTGAGCCTCTTGTAATTCCTTGTCAAAGAGAAGAAACTTGTTACTACTTTAGGGTTTATTCTGCTCCTGCTTATTATCCTCTTTCTAGATACTAACACAGCCTTCTAGATAGTTTAGTATAGCAGCAAGAGGATACCCTTCAAAATCACAGTGACTTTTATGAACGAGGACTTTCATAACAGTCAGTGGAGTTCCCTTTTTTTAAGCTTTCCATTGCACTAAAGGAAATTTCTAAACATAGATCATTGGGAGAATTGGTCTTTTAAGAAAGAAAAATGTCTTAATTCACATAATTCTGATTTTTAACATATCTTCCAAAAGCTCAATTTCTGGATCAAAAGTGCTTTTGTAACAAAGTCTTCCACTTCTTTGCACATTAGGAGTATGCCTGTCATAGACAATGTCATCTCTAGTACATGGAAAATCTCAAGGCAAAGAACTGTATCGATTATAGAGCATGTTATTAGAAAATGCTGTAATATTTTCTATTTCATATGATTCACTTATTCTCTTTAAGATCTGTTAATTCTAAATGATTTAGGATTACGGGATGAATAATTTGCCTTCTCAGTAGTGTGAAGCACTTTCATCTTTTGTATTTGTCCCCTTTGTAAGTAAATGCACTTGATAATATTGAAAACCCTGGAAAAAACCATCAAGGAACAAGCATTAATTTCAAGAACTGTAACTTCACTCATATTTTTCATCCAGTAAACTATTGAATATTAACCATTCTGATATGATGGTGAGACTAAAAAGTTACAGAAGAATTGCTTTTTCCAGGGCAGTTGTCTTTTCCCTAAATTAGCAAAGCTACCTCAAAATGTTGAAGCATGCAGATAGTGTAATTAAAAAGTATACAAGGAGCTTTATTCCAACCTATGCGTTTGTTTTAATGTAGGCAGGATTGATAAGGTTCCTGTGTTTTAACACGTGCTTTTCATAGCTGAGCTTTTTCAGAGTCAAATCTTTCAGACTGAAATTTTCCCTCTTGCAGAAATCTGAATTACTACTTTGAAGTCTTCAACAAACATGGTGCAGCCATCTCCAGAAGTAATCTTGGCTATGCATGACCTAAGACAAAACAGTAATGCTGTAAACTAGAACTGGAGGATATTAGAGTGAAAAGAACTGAAAGATGTCATTAAGTACATGCTGCAATTCCAAAGGACAATCTGCTTTGCCAAAAAAGGACAAATGTATTTTGCAAAGGAATTTTGTCTGTGTATTGTTTTTTTGAAGTTTGAAAATCCTCTACAAACTTAATGTTCTCTAAAAGTTCATTTTGAATAACAAGATAGGCCAAACTGTCAAGTTTTCTTTTACGTTGCAAGTTGATCATAGTCTTCTGTGGACTCTTAGCTCCTGTTTGCCCAAACTGTTTTACCACAGGCATGTTACTTAATCCAGTGTCGAAGTTAAATTTAATTCATAACAGATTTCATAAATCGTATTTAAGGTTTTATTTCTGTAATGACTAGAAATGCTATACCCATTAACAATGTTTGCAACTTTTTATTTTCCTGGTAGCATAGCAGTGATAGCTGGAAATTGTACATTCAGAGTGATACTCTAATTTATCTGTAACCAGCTAAAATGTAATGTGAATTGCTTCTAAAGAGGTTATTGAGTTAATGGTGTGTTGAGGAAATCTGTTACTTAGAGTTTTTATTTCTTTCTTTTAGTGTCATCTGCCGGAGTCTAGCAATTAGCAGCTACGGAATAAAAAGAAAATCACCACTTCAAAACTTGCATCTTGTTTCCCGAAGTATACATCATCCCTACTATCCAAGTTCAAAATTTCAAAGACCTCCGTTAAGGATATCCATTCAGCTGTTCTCTTCTCTTAATCGTCTTCCCCTACATAAAACAAAACTTTTAGATGTCAAATATGGATACCAGACCCACAGGAACTTTTGGCTAGCTAGACTAGCGTCAAGGCTTCTCAAACTTCGCTATCTTATATTAGGATCTGCTGTAGGTGGTGGTTATACAGCTAAGAAGGTATTTATCTATGGAAGCTATTTTATGTGTTTTGTCTTTGTTATTATATATTTCAGAACAATAGTTCTTGGAATATCCACAAAAATTGCAGGATATCATTACAGGATGACAATAAAGATCAGTGAAAATGGAAAACGGGTTGTTAGAGGACTAGTACAGATTTTAAAAGATCCAAGTAGTATTATTCATATCTAAAATATGGTGGATTAGTATGTTTTATATGTAGCTATTACTTTTCAACAGATTGCTCATATGCTTCTCTGCATACGTTTCTTTTTCTATTTCTACTATATTTTTTTCCTTTTTGTATTAGACATATGATCAGTGGAAGGACATGATGCCAGATCTCGATGAATATAAGTGGATTGTTCCTGACTTCATTTGGGAGCTTGACGAACATATTGACTTCGGTATCACAAATGCTAAAATGCTACTCTATCTAAAGACTAGCATATGTACAACTTAAACATAAGGGCATAGGTCCTCAGTGCCTCTCCCCAGTGCAGTAGTATCTTTATAGCTGTAATTAGAGTGAACTTGTTAGTTTGGTGTGTGTCTTGCCAAGGTATTTGTATTGGTGTGTTTGTGGGAAGAAATTAAGCATCGTTTAGCATTGATATTCCATAATTCATCCTTTCATTTGAGAATCTTCTTGGTCCTTTCATATGGCCATGTAATCCCATTATTGAAAGGAGACCTGCAACATGACCAAGGGAACTTACACAGGTTTTCGTAGTATTATGCACAAAGTTCTTTCTACATGAATGACACTTACAAGTAAAAAATATAAATGGATAAGTAAAAGGTATGTATGATTAAAAGACCAATGCAGAAAATGCAGAATAGTGAACCTACCTGTCTACAAAATTATCTTGAAGATACAGAAAAATGAAAATGAAAAATACAGACTCTGTTTTTGTGAACCTTCTGGTTACAGTAGGCATATTTTCAGATGAAAGATAGAAATCTTAAAAAAAAGCACTGAGTTACTTTTATAGGGTAGTAAGGTGGTGTCTTTTTTTTTTCTTTAAAAAAAAAGTTTATGAAGATTTTACTACATGTATGAGCATTACATAGATAAATGCAGAGATTGAATAACTGAGAAATGTTTTCTTGTTCTTATTGCTAGTGGACACTACATTTTTATAGTATTCTAAAGCTAATAAGTTTTCTTTAAAAGATTACAAAATTGGCTTATTTATGAAATTGAAAAAAATCTTTTTTTAAAATGTACAAGAGGTGGGCATAGTTACAGTGTCATGTAATTTTAAAATATCCTCTACAAAGTATGTGAGAGAATAGTGTATGAAATGTTGTGAAATGCAGCAATACATTTTAGAGTATTTTAAAGTACATGAGGCAACCAATTTATCAGGAAGTTCAAAGTCTAAAAATGGAATTGGTTTTCCAGATCTGATAATCTTTCCCAACACTAATAGGGGGGAGGTGCATGTGGAAAGAAACTTTTTAATTCTTTATTAAAAAAAAAAATTAAAAAAGCCATGTCCTGAAACAATTGCTAGGTTTTACAGCCTAAGCCATTTTTGTTCATGAAAATAATAGGAAAGAAAAAATACTCATTAGCTGTTGTACTGTTTTCCTAGAAAAACTTATCAAAGCCCTTCCTGATGCAGATGACCTTGCCAAACTTTTGCCTGACTTTGACAAGATTGGAGAGAGCTTCACTTCACTGAAAGGATTTTTTTCTCCTGGTGAGAACAATTTTTCAGCTTAGTTTTAATTTTGAAAAAATAAGCTATTACAAGATGAGGTTACAGATATGTCCTTAGACACTAAAAGAAAGCGGATCCTGAAAATGCATGCCTTTTCATTGACTATCTCGTCTGAAAGTGTTATGGACACAGGTAAGTGTAATGTACTTTTAAAAGCAAGAATTCTAGTAGTAAGCAGTGAGAACAAAAATGTGAAATTGAATAGAAAACTGGAATTCTTGTACAACTCTAAACAAACAGATTGAAAGCTAGATGCTTCATAAAAGCTGGATGTGTCCAGCTAGAATTTGGAGAAGGTGAGAGTGGCACTGGACAGTAACAGTACCACAGCTGTTACAGGAGAAAAGAGTTGGGTTATTAAGAATGATGATTCTTAATGTTGTAAGCACGAGAAATGAGATGTGTGATGAAGGTATTCTTTTGGGTTGAGCGATATTTTTCATCTGGACATAGCTCTAGAAGGACTTGCTTGAAGATTTAGCTTAGGTAGGGGCTACGTTTCAAAGGAGTAGGTAGGTGTTCTAAATGCTTCACAGAAAGCAGGGGGATGGTTTTTCGATTAGTAGTAGGCTTAGTGGTTTTCAGGTTTTAACTAAGACATTTCTGATCAGTGGCCTTTTTAAAACTAAAAAATGATTGATTTGATCGTTATATCTGACTTGCTCTTGAGCACAGCTCAAAACTTAACCCAGTCATTCTTGTAATAGAGTGAAAGATTTTTCCTGTTGTATACCTTAATAATTATCAAACCACATACATCTGTATTCATGAAAGATTATATCCATGAGGTGTCATAGTCATTTCTCTAAGTGTGTTTGGAAATATTTCCGTATCAGTGTGCATAAGAAGCATATTTTAATTTTCCTAAAAT
>VYZW01061717.1:1053-21457 GCA_013401315.1 Balaeniceps rex | reverse complement strand
CAAGTTGGCCCTGCTTTGAGCAGGAGGTTGGACTAGACGACCTCCAGAGGTCCCTTCCAAACTGAATTGTTCTCTGATTCTGTAGATTATTCCTATTTCTAAAACCTGTGTGTGAGACTGGAACTAATGATTAAGTTCCTGGGTTTTTTTCCTTTAGTGGAGAACAGTAGTTTTATTGACAGTAGGTACAATGCATAGTGTGGGTTTGTATCACTTCATGGCCCATATCTCCACAGCAAAACTTCAAAAATAGTAAAAGTTATCAGCCACTTTGGACGACATTAATTTTAATAAAACATTCCTGGTTTTGAAAGACTATTTGAACTTTCAAATATTAATCATAGAATCATAGAATATCTCAAGTTGGAAGGGACCCATAAAGATCATTGAGGCCAGCTCCCTGCCCTTCACAGGACTACCTAAACCTAAGCCATATAACTAAGAACTCCGTGAACTCTGACAGGCTTGGTGCCATGACCACTTTCCTGGGGAGCCTGTTCCACCAACCGACCACCCTCTCAGTGAAGAATCTTTTCCTAATGTCCAGTCTGAATTTCCCCTGACGCAGCTTCATTCCATTTCCCCATGTCCTACTGCTGGTCACCAGAGAGAGGAGATAAGCACCTCCCGCTCTGCTGCCTCCCTTGAGGAAGTAATAACTCCTATGTTTAGATACTACCCTCCCTGAAAAGCACTGAGTTCTAGAACTAGCATAAGAACCAATACACTGCGCAATTTAGATTTTAGNTGCATACCATGTTTCTTTGAAGCTTTGAGTTTCAAGTCAGTGACAGACAGAGAATATAAAACCTCCAGAAGTAGCAACCATTCCCACTGAGTTGAAGGAGAATTTCTCTCAACGGTTTGATCTTTTAAGACTTTTGATGCATAAAAACTTCTGCTTCTATCTCACAAATGTGAGAAGATGTTTGTCCATGGGCAAACATCTACTTTTTAATAAAGAAGCTCTGAATTTAGACTTCCTTTACTCTCTGGAAGAAAGAGAATTCCAGTAATTTATGGCTCAGTGCCTTTTTTTGTTTTATTTGAGTTTGTGTCAGGGAAAATATATGGTGGTTGGCTCAATTGCCTAGATAAAGCAAAGAACTTCAATACACTACCTCAGCAGTTCCTTCTATTGACACTTATTGATAAGTGAAATTCTGGCTTCTAAAAGGCAACACACGTCTAAAAAATTCATCATACTCTGTGAAAACAAGAGTGATCAGCTTATGTAACTAGAAGCACAGTGTAGTGGTATCACTTGATCAAAAAAAAAAACCCTTTAGTAAAAGAATAATGAAAAGCTTTCAATTATGGCCAAGTTTAAAAGAGCAGAGACTCCCAAAATATAAATTTGCAGCAATCGTAAACCAAAACTGTTTTGAGTCAAAAATCATTCTTTCTGTTTATAGAAAGAATGTTTATATTGGTCTAATTCCAATCTTATGGTGGGGGTATTTTTCTCAAAACTCTGTCTACAGGAACGAGTGGGTCATATGAGTTCCTTATCTATTGCTTTCAGAAAATATGCTTTTCCTTTTTGTGAAGGCAGGTTTGAAAATGTGAAGTTTAAAAGGTCTTGGGATCTAAAAAACAAATAAAAGAGTCTTGTGTGTATAGAATAAAAGAGTGTATAGAACAAGGACTAAAATCTTATGGTTTATACCAATCTCATGGTAGTAGGAATCTTACTGAACTTGTGATTCAAAAATCAGTTACTACCTATGTGAAAGAATATGAATGAGTTTATGTGCAGGACTGCAAGATAGATTTGGATGGCCTTGAGCTTGAATTTCAAGGGTTAATGTTGTACCCAGGGTTATCTTGGTATTTGAGCCTGAGCTGTACTCAAGAGGAAAGAGGGTTTATATGAGGGGTGAGTCAAAGGGAAGAAAGTGGTTGTGCCTGGAGGCTCACTGCCCTGGTAAGCTGCCCGGACCTGTAGCTGTTTCATTCATTCTTTCTTCTAGGAAACTGGTTCCCAGTCTCTTTCCATTTGTGAACATACAATTTTTTTTTTTCCTTAGGAGTGTGGATATTTGTAAGGAGAACTTAAACACATTGAGAAAAGTAGCTCAATTGCAAGTTACCTTTGGCAGACTAATCAGAAACAGCACACATACCCCCCGCTATCTGAATACCATAGGTTAAAAACTACTAAGGCTGTGCAGTGTTTATCTTTCCCGTGTAAATGTGTCTTTCCTGATATTACTTTAATTACTGATTGTCAGGAGGTTTAGGATTGTGAAACTGCAGCATTTTTAAGGCATGCTGTGTTGTTTTACCATCACCATAATAGTTAGCCCCATTGGATTTTTTTCCCCCAGCTCTCAAAGTGATTTGGTGTGGGGAAAGGAACATAATACACATGCTAATGGGAGGAGACAAGAACCGAAATAACTTGCCCTCAGTCATCTAGTAAATCAGGGAGAAAGCTTGGAATAGAATAGTGATTCCTTCTCTCGTATTTCTGTGCCTTACAGGCTTCAGTTAAATGCCTACCAGCAAAGGTTTTAAACAAATTAGATTAGTGTTCCCTTCAGTTATCAACTAACCCACTGATGTGTTAAAGGATTATAAATTTAGCTGGGTATATGTAGCAAGAGAGGAACTCTGAAGATAAGACTCTTTCTCATGCAAGTTTTGTTAATAAAAAATAAAACTAAGAAAAATAAATTTAAAGGTAAAGATTGCATTCTGATCAGATTTAAAAAAATATTTCTGTTTCACTAAAGATGAACCAGAGAGGAAGAATTACAATTTCATGCTATTCATTCAAAACTTGGAAACTGGAATTAAGAAACATCCTGGTATAACTACTGTGTGCAGTTTACCTGAGAAACTAAAAGGAAAGAAATGGAGGAGAGGAAACAGAAGCGAGTCCCCACTTGGGAGGGGGTCCTAGATGAAGGACCGACCCCCTTTAAAAGTCTGAAACCTAAATCCCTTCAGCAGCAGCAGGCACACAGTTGATGCCAGGTCGTATCCATTTGTAGCTCTAGATTGCTTACGAAGAAGTAGTGAATTGAGAGGAAAAAACTAGGGGCTTTTTCAGATTAATGTGAAGAGCTATTCCCAGGAGAGATCATGTTGTTTACAAATGCGTCACGTGTCTCTAGTCCAGCTTGGGCAACTGGCTTTATTTCACCAGCATTATATATCAAAACAGAAGAGTGTCTGCTTTGTGATTCACTGCCTAAGTCCCTGTTTGTTAACTTTTGGTCTTGTATTAAGCCTATCAGTACTAGGTCTATGTGCATTGCAATGGCATAAAGCTTGTTCAGGATGTTATTATAATTGCAGCACTGCCACAAAACACTGATTCATATCTGCACTGTTTACAGGCCTCTGACAATGCTATTAGTTCAGTACATAATTTAGTAGTAAGTTCATAAGAGACATTCACCCCATTAGGCAAAACATGCTTGCTTTGCAGACAGTCATAAATTAGACCATGAATTATTGACTGCTCACTCTGTCCTGGTTTGTGTTAGGAAGTTTGATCTTATTAACTCTGTTTGTCTGTGTATCTGTGCGTATCGTTTTTGAGCTACCGTGGAATAAAAAAAGATAGAATTACCACAGGGGATCTACATGAAAAAAGGCAGCTCACAAAATAAAAATCTGATTTTCATACATTATTTTAAAGTTGAAGATGGCTTACTATGACTTGAGTTTGAAATTATCAACTTATTTTCATCAATGGAATATGTTACCATGTAATTATCTTTTCTGTTGCTTTCACCACTTCACTTTTCTTTAGCTGAATCCTTCTTTTTCTCTTTTTTCCTATGTGAAGTTTGCATTCCTTATTTGGTATTGCAGAGCCCCAGCATGTCTCTGAATTTGATTGTATTTTTGCTTTTCCTACTTTGAAAATAACTTGGTAGGCTGTAAAAATTCTCTTATGTGGTGCAAGAAAAGAAAGAGAAATAATGTTTTAACTGCTGAATTCTCAGGTAAATGGAATAGAATTTAATGGGAAGAAAAAGGTACTGCTCTGGCTTGTCATATTTGAAACTGGTAAATTTTAGGGGCCTCTTTATAGACAGTAGTGATGGGCATTTTTGTAGAAGTTTTCTTTTGTAACACAAAGGATCAGTTTCTCCCCCCTGTAAGCTTCTGAGCCATTTCCCACTAATTGAAACCACTGCTTGCGAATAACACTTAAGCAAAGTAGCGTGTTATTAGGACTTTAGATACACTGCAGTTATGTAATGCCCATTGCCCTAGGTATTTCATGCAATGGTACTGAACTGGTTAACAGGGCTCTCTCCCAGGAGTTCCTTTAGTACCCATCCTACCTGAAATTACAACTGCCCCAGAGTGCTGCAGCAGAACAGCACCATGCAGCCAAATCCAAGTGATTATTTCATCAACATGTTTGCACTGATACTGCAGTTAGGAATTTAAATAGCTCAGTGACAATTTATCTGGAGTAAGAAGCCTTCTGTGGTTACATACCTTAGAAATCATCAGGTCTATATGGAGTCTAGCGTTAGTCAAGGAAAAGATATTTCATATCTGTTCCTGTACTCGACAGGTGTAACCCTCTGGGGTACTGCTGAATTCTTCATTTCTTTCAATTCCCACCGAACCTGAAAATAAGATTTTGGATGAAAAAGAAACTGACTTAAACTGTCATAAAAAAATTAAGTTCCTTATAACCAGCAAAGATCTGATTCTAAAACTTTTAAGAAAAAGCTTGGTCAACTTTTTGCTTCTGACAGCCAAAATCACTAATACACAGCAAGACAGTCTGTTCATACACTGTCAAAAGTCTTGGCTGTGGTTTGAATAAACACTTTGGACTTTCAGACATTAGCCAAACTGTATTTCCTGACAATACCTCATCATTGTTGTCATGTTCCTTACTCGACTTTTACTGCAGACATTAGAGCAGGGGTTTTAAATTTCTCTCCCCATGGCACGTGAGTTTTACTATCAAACTTGTAAGATGTGTGAGTACTTTGTTTGGATGCGTTGCTTACATCATGCCATTCTGCATGCTACTCTGAATCACACCATTACAAAAAGCAAGCTTTTTTTTTTCCTACTTACCTATTTGCATTCTATTCAAAGTTGCAGCTAACTCTATGTTAAGTGTGTAGCCTAATGGTACTGACGATCTGAAGCTGCTGAAGTTTCTTACTGAACTTGAACTACATGTTTTCTCCTCCTTCATTTTTTTTAACGCTCCACCTTTATTTGGGATAGCTATTCTCAATCAAACCAGAGCGGAAGGGAGGGTTTTCTACTTGTTAGTGCAAGCGCCTGGGAGGCAGGACTGCTTAGTTTTGTTCTCAACTTGCTATGCCTGATCTGTGGCAACAGTTTTCTTCTTTTGTGCTAAAGTTTCCCCATTTGTAAAATGGGTATAGTGATCATTATCTTTGCCTCACGGGGGTTGTTGTGAAGCTTAAACGAGTTCATATTTGCAAAGCACTTTGAGAGCCCCAGATAAAAAGTGCTTGTAAAAATAGTGAATCTGGAATTGCCTTCTGGGTTATCTGTTGTAACTGGTTTTCCTGCACAAACCTGAATATGCTTCAGACAGTGCTAGTGTCAGTTGGGAGGATTTTAACCACGGGTGAGGAACCACCGAGCAGTTTGGTGCAGGTAGCAGGGGAAGCGTATCCCAGTCCCAAGAAGCACCTCGTCCTTCCCCGGCCTGGACTTGCTGAGGCCAGGCCGAGGCAGCTGCCGCTCCTCCGGGCTCCGGGCCTCGAAGGCCCCGCATGGTGCTGGAGCCAGCTCAAGCGGAGGGCTCGGAGGGTAAGTCAGGGCCGCGAAGCCGTCCCTGCCCTCTACCACACCTACGGAGCCTGTCCTGGGGCATCTTCCAGTACCTGCAGAGCAGCCCTGCAGCTGGGAGGAGCTTTGCAGCTTCCTGGTGCCTTCATTCATCTCAGACTTTACAGGGTTTTGTTTTTCTTTCCCCTTTCTTTACCCCAACACCTTCCTCTCACAACACCCCACAGCTACCTACACCTCATTTTTCTCAGTCTTCACCTCTCTGCTGTCCCACTTTGGCCTCTGGCTTTCAAGGGCAGACATGAATACTCGCTCTGTGAGCAGAAGTTTTCCTTCTGGCCATCTTTAGAGGCTGCTGCCTCCGCCGGCTGCCAGAGCCACCCAGATCAAGCCAAGCTGCTGACAGAGGCTGGATGCACTGGGAGTTTCAGTGCTCGGTTGCTAGCGGGAGTAGTTTCGGAAAGAAAGCATCGTACATGGCAGTGGCGGGAGACGAGACGCAGAGAGACTGAGGATAACTGGGGAGTTAGAGAACGGACGAAGGAATGGAAAAATGTGGTAAGAGCAAAGGGTACCAAAGCTGAGGATCGAGCCGGATGAGAAATGCAGAGGGAGAAGAAATGCAGGGTGGGAGAAGCAGATTAATTTGGGGAGGGGGGGAATAGAAAAAGGAAATAACAGTTCCTATAGATCTCGCAAAAGGGTTTAATAAAGAAAATTTGACACAAGTTTGAGAGCCCACTTCAGGGAAGCCTTCTGGAGTGCCTGCCAGCCCCAGCGTCCTGCCCACCCTGCTGCCCACCTCCGCATTCCCCCTCCCCTTCCTGCCTTCTCCTGCCTACAGTTAACTGCCTGCTTCCTCTGGCCTCCCCTCGCTGTCGCGAGCTCGCAATCAAACACAAACATTTAAACAAAAACGTGGGCTTGTCGGGCCTGCCGGCTGATCAATTGGTAACCGGGCGGTTGGCTGGTGACTGCTGGCTTTATCTGGCAGAGCTACTGGCCTGAGTGGCCTCACGCTCGTGCTTGTTCTGCACTATTTCCAATCTATTGTTTTTAGTAAAGTCGTACTTGATTTCCAGTAAGTTAAGGTGGGAATCTCAGGTCTGAGAAGGACAAAAGGGTTTTTTATGGGTGGAGAAGTGTTTTGATTTGTGTTTTATACTGGTGTGTCTGGCAAAGGGAAGGGCTCACCCCCAACCCAGCAGCTTTACCTCGACATACATTTGTGTACCGCAGTCCCTAACTCTGCTTGAAGATGATGTGACTTATGCTGGGGGGAGAGAAGCCTATCTTATGCAGGGGACATTTTAAAAGGAATAATGTGTGAAGTGAAAGATCATAAACTCTGTACAAGATTACTATAGGTGTGGCTTACCTAGCAAAAGAGAGTTAATTTGCCCTGAGTTATGCTAGCCAAGCAATAACTGAAGTTTTGATGTTGCAGAAAATCATTTCATTGGAAATGATTTAGAACAGCTCTACCTCCAAAAGCATATACAGCGACAGGATATCATTCTGCTTTTGGGATGTTTGTGATGAAGGAAAAAAAAAAAGAAAAAAAAAAAGGAGAGGTCCTCCTGTTATAGATGTGCTTAGACTTGACTTTTCTAAAAGTTTATGTTTGAGTCTGTCTGTGTGCAAATTGAATGGGTGTTAGCTACTCCTCCGTCAACCCCATATAGCTACACCCTGTGAGATGAGCCACCGTCAGCTAATAACTACTTCCCATTCTCAAAGTGTGTGTAAGGGGGTGAGGCTCTTCTGGGAGACATTAAACCAAATGGGGTTTTTCTTCTCTCCTCACTCTGCGTTGTGTTTGTCTGTGAAGCATCCTTATCCTCTCTGAATTTTAGCAGACACAAAAAGAATGGCGCTTTTTTGTAGTGGTGGTATTGGCTCAACCTTTGAGTAGATATGTGAGAAATTTTAACTGTATGTGGTTTGGGTTTTTTTTTCCCCTAAGGTGAGGATGTAGAGAATGATATTTGGAGTTGATATGGAATTTACCACCGGTTTTAGCTCCTGGATATTGTTGACCATGTTGCATGAGGTCATCATGAGTAAATTTTAAATAATGCCAAGTCAATACCATGCAGTGAGCATTCATATTGTTTAAGAAACCTCAGCTTTTCTATAGCTTCAAATAATAATAATAAGGTCAAGTTATTGATTTTGAAATTAGTATTCATTTTGAAATTTTACTAACAAATTCATTCCTACAGCTAAGAACTGCCTCGGATTAACTGTTTACCAAGTTTTTTTTAAAATCAATAATTTAAAATATAAATGCTTAGTGCATTTAGCAGTAATAACTTTTTAAAAGTTTTCAATATATGTGGCAATTTATTTAAATTATACAGTTTCTTTATTTGACTTCTGATTGTTTAAATAAGCTATTTTTTAAGTCTCCCTGGCCCTTTGAACAGTTCTCAATGGAGTGCTGGCTGCATCACTGCATAAAAATTTGCTATCTACAAATTTCAGGTCTAAAAAGACTTCAGAATACTATGCTAAAGCTGAGCAAACATTTTTTGATACAAAATGAGGTCCAAATTTTTTTTCAGTGGCAAAGGGAAAAAAGTAAATCAGGGCTTCCTTCATTTATGAAAGTAGTGGCAAAATCACCTTTCAGCTCAGCTCTGAAGGGGAGCCTGCATTCACCATCCTTCTCTCTCTGGGGAACACGAGCCCACATCTTCCAGAGGAGTAATCAGCCCATTAAACTGGAGGGGCTATGAAATCAGTGTATTTTATTCTTTCCTTCCAAAGCTGTTTTACTTCCTCAAAGACAAGTAAACGTTAATTGGGTCACAGCAACCTTGCAGTGAGCGTGCTGTTCGGAGAGTCAGGGAGAGGTTGTGGACCAGGGTCCCCTCTCTATGGATGTCCTCAGCACTGCTCAGCGGCAATCTTACATGCATCTGCATTAGTTTCTATTGTTGTTACAACTTCTGTAATATATTTACAGATTTCATCAAGTCAAAGCAAGAGGCAGAATTTCTTTCTAGTCTTGTGATCGAGGATGCTTTCCTGAATAATGGGAGATTTTGACTGCAATTTAAGAAGAGCATTATATTATTCAAAGTGCAACAGCTTCAGTGATGGAAGCAGAGGCAGTTAAAGTGTTTTTCTAGGAGGTGATATTGGATAATATGACAGCAGATTGTTGTTTTAATTTTTGTTTCCCTGACTGTCTAACCTTTTATTTTATTGCATTCAATTTTATTTGAATTCAAAGCATATTAGAATGAAATTTATTTTTGGCTTGACTGGAAAATTTATTCAGCATAGAACAATGTCATTTTTGTCAAGAAAAAACATAATAAAAACAACTTTGACCTGAACTCCATTTTTTTCAGAGTTTAGTTATAAATCTGTAGGTGTTACAGCCAAGAGGCATTCAGATGGGTGGTGGTGTTTCCATCTCTGAAATTAAATTAGTGTTACCAGTAGTTCAGCTATATGCCTTTGGCTTGAAGAGTTTGTCTAGCAGGGCCTTTTTTCTCATGATGAAAAATCAGTTATGAGATATAAGAGATTGTGTCCTGTTTCCTAACTACAGGAGAGAAACAGAATGACCAGGGACCAATGTTTGCTATCTCTTTTAACAAAAGAATTTGGGGACATCAAATGAAATTAATAAGCAGCATGTTGAAATATCTATAAGGAGATATTTATTTAACTGGTAGCAAAG
This sequence comes from Balaeniceps rex, assembly GCA_013401315.1. NCBI lineage: Eukaryota > Metazoa > Chordata > Aves > Pelecaniformes > Balaenicipitidae > Balaeniceps > Balaeniceps rex. Next base: position 12,003 of record VYZW01061717.1, on the reverse strand, counting down.
CCATGGAATATTGGCAGAGAACACTGTGGATGTTAAAAGTTTACATGGATTCTGAAAGCAGTTAAACAAACTTGTGGAAGAATATATCCAGGGTTATTAAATGGGGGGGAAAAAAAAAAAAGTAACTCTGATTCAGGGAAGTCCAGAGTCGTCAGGAGCTGAAAATGTATTCTGGGTAAATATTGTGTTAACGCTTCTCCTTTACCATCTGGTAAAAGCCACCTGTGGAACGAAACAGCAGGCTAGATGGACCCCTGGTCTGGATTATGGCTTCATATTGCTTTTATCTTTTCTGTCACACATTTTAGCTCCGATCTCCCCTACAGTGTGACGATTCAGGCAATAGGGGCATTGGTTTCTGGGTGAGCCGCCTGGCCCTCAGTCGGGATGGCTTCCGTGCAAACCTCGTTGGTGGCCGTCTAGCCTTGCTGCCTAGTTGTGTGTCTCTTCACCAGTCCTGCTGCCAGGGGCCAAGGTCTCTGATTTTAATCTATGGGAGAGGTTTTTGCACTGCAGGGTTGTGACTATTCTCTTTTCTATTTTTATTCCTGTTGGTAGCCATTAATGGGCCCCCTCCTGAAATCAATCACTGCATGGCAGGTTGTGCAGGGACTCAAGCTAGTGCTAAATGAGCTCAACATTGCAGAGCTGCATTAATATGGCCTTGTACCTGTGGTAATTGGCTGTAGACATATGGAAAACATCGATGCAGGTGGATTTCCATGCCAGATCTACTCTGTCAGTGTCTCAGCTGGCTTGGATATCTCTGCATGGGATTTCACTGTGCCAATTTGATGTAATATGAGCTGTCTTTGGGGTCAGACTCTCTTAGATTCTCGATATTAGCTTGGTGGGTATTTTCAACCAAGAGGTGTGTGTAAACACTCCCAAACAAAAACAGACACCCTGTGATAAAGACACACTGCCTAAAAGGAGAAAAGGATCTGTTCAGTGTGGCAGAAAGAGTTAACTGAAGGAGAGCCCCAGCCTTGCCCCAGGAAGTTCCCAGAACTAGGTTAGAATGCAGAAATGGTCCAGAGTATTTTAAACAACAGATAAACAGCTTTTTAGCCACGTTTGTGCCTGGAGTGAAGTCTTACAGCTGAGTTTAAGACCTTTTAAAAAAAAAAAGCAAAGGCTTATGTGTCCTCTATTGAAACTGTGAATAGGAACATATTCAAGCTTCTAAATATATTTTCTTCTAACAGTTTAAAGGCTGCAAGGACTTTTCCATTCCTAATTATATAGTGCAGTATGCTGTCTGTTTCTGACTTGCAACTTCAAAAATAGAAATTAGAGTTATAAATGAAACATAGGGAGAGGAGTAAAGAGACGCTGTGTATGATAAGGAGCTGCTCCGCTAATATTTTTACTGGTATTATTACCAGTTGCTTGTGTTTCAAATTCAATTACTATTATGCAGACCTTTTAATACATTGACATTTTATTAAGATGGCTGTTGTTTTTAAAAAAATCCATGAGTATCTAAAGCAGTAGCGAAGGACAATGTAATGTACAAATAAACTTACGACAGTTCGGTAGCTGTGCTGGTTGTGTCTTGGGTATCAGCAAGGTCATGTTATTAACAGGATATGGAAACACACAGTCATTTCAGGCAATAACACATTCTGAAATTCAGAAGTATTTTCTGAAATCTGAGTTGTTCCCTGACAATTTGGGCTCCAGTCTCTGTTCTGGAAATAAAATAAAGCTCAAAGTCCTCTGGTAGCACACCTGCAAGTCACGCTGGTGTGACCTTAAGCCCTCCTGGATGTGATCTGAAATTTTTGACTGCATTACAGTAGGCATTTCTATCTCCTAAACCATCTCTGAACTCCTGGTATACAAAGGAGGAATTTCCTTTGTCCTTTTTGCTTTCTCATGCATCCTTCTGGAGGACAAGGACTTTGTGCTAGTGGGTCCTGGACGTGGGAATCAGAAAAGTGACTGAGACACCACACCGATCCGGAAGAAATGAGCTGGATCGATGCGCACAGGCTTTTTCTGCTGCTCCTCTGCTTCTTTTGCATTCTTCCATTTAGGCAGGTACACACTAGAGATCAACTTTCACTTGGAGAGATAGGTGGCTCTTTTCTATGCCAAAAGCACTGCAAAAATTCAAAGGAGTGAACAGTGAACTGTTCAGGGTAACTGACACAATTTCAGGTCACCCTCCAAAACCTCATGCTGGCAGCTGTGGGCTGAAGGCTGGTGGTATGTTGAAGGATAGACTGGGTTTCCATTATGTTGTAGTAAAACCTACACATTACTTAAATCAAAAACATTTGTAGGATTTTGGCTTTCAGTCTCTGGGCTGAAAATCAAGCCAGTTGCTGGTATGAATTATAAGGCTGCAGAAGCATGGCACCAGGCTTAAATAAGTATACCCTGCTTTTCGGCAAGACTTGTTAGCTCAGCCATGCTCCAGCCTTCAGGCTCTGGACAGCCAACGCACCGAAACTGGTTTGCCGGTACAGGTGGAGAAAACATCTCTCTGGGTGTATTTACTCACACAAATGCTGTGCAAGAGTTTAGTCTTTCCTGTCTTTACGCACACACAAACACTCACACAGCACCACAACCTTTGTGCATGGTGGAAGTGTTTGCCCTTCATCTCCCACTTCTGAAGACTGGTTACAAGGGTGAATGCAGCCAGGAAAAGGCAGGGAGCTGCTTTTGTTGGTTATCTATTATTTATGCTGAGTATGCCTAGAGGCTGCACTGAAGGTTAGTCCCTGTTTGAGATGAGCCAAGAAGGTGTAGACTCTCTGGAAATTTATTTAGACTGTAAACAGGAGATAAAGGAAGTGGGATGCAGGTGGGGTTTTAATCCTCTATTTGAAGATTATGAAAAAAAGAAGTTGTGACCTGCTCAAGGTTGCGCAGGAAGAGTTGGGGTGGCACCAGGCCAGCATGGGAAGAGTTGGGGTGGCACGAGGCCAGCATTTTGGGGGAAAAGATCATATTTTTTCAATGTATTTCATTGTAATAGATTAATGCCACTTGCTAAAGAATTCAGAAGATTAAAGGATTTTTTTTCTCTCAGAAATGCAACATTCTGGTTTTAGTCCTTATTTACTTTCCTCAGAACCAAAGACAATTCTGCTCTTACTGGAAGCATAGGTTAGATTCAATACTTCAGATAGTGCCTTCTTGTTAAATACAGCTGGGTTACCATTTTATTGTACCAATATTTGCACATATATTTAAATCAAAATCACTCCCAGGGTTTCAGATTATTACTAAGTTCAGCTCAAATTCTGCAGTGTCATTCATAAATTATCCCCCCACCCCAAATCATAACTTTTATCAAGTATCATTTTCAGTCAGTAACCATTTTATGAGATATTTGGAATTTCATTATAAAGCACATAAATGTCAAATTTTGAGTTAGGATTGGCTGGTACCTTCATCAGACATTTTCATAAGCACTAGATCCTCTCTAGCTTCCAGAAATAGCCAGAAATTTTCTTCTACTTCTAAGTTTTATCCCTTTTTTTTAAAATTGGACATAACAGTAGTTTTATACTACTTTACAATGTCAGAAAGGGGCCTGAGGGTATATGTGAATTTGCTACAGAAATTGGATCATGTGTCTAAGGATCATTATACCTAAGGAAACAGAATGCCCTATGGTACATACATATCATTGGCATTTAGTTTTAGCTCTATATTCTGTAATTGGAAAGACAGATCTGAAGGCTGCTGTAGTAAACTTGAGATTCTTTATTCTGAATTCTTAGTTGAAATTTTAAAAAATAATAATTTATTCCTCTTGGAAAGAAATTATATGGGCCAGTACCAATAATGACATTTTTTATCCCCATATGCTGTAAATTTTACTTACTATGGGATAGGAGGTTGTGTATAGAGTTAAAAAAAAAAAACAAACAACAAAACACTAGGGGAGACAGAGTCAGTCTTCCCTAACTAATAGACTAGACTGATTCTCCTAGGGTCAGATAATGTATTTATATTATTATTCACTGATTTCTTGAAGAAACGATAATAATCAGTCCTTTCAGCTTGTCACCTATAATCTTGTATTCCTGGTTAAATTGTTGTGTTCTTCTAACTTCTGGACGAAAGCAAGCATCAACCCTTTTATAGGGAAACTTTGGTTAAAAGGTTAGACAAAGCAGGAACAAAGAAACAAAGTGCAAGTTTAGTGCTTCTCTCTCTTATTTACGTTGTCTATATGGAGGTATATATCCACCTGATATATTCCATAGTTTTGCACTGATTATCCCTTAATAACAGTATTTTTACCTTGATTTGTAGGCTTCAACTAAAGAATAATTAAAGTCCATATAAATTTAAGCTTTTCTGAGAAGGCAGCTAAAAATAAATTAGATTTGCTTAGAAATAATCTATTAATGTTGGCCATTCTGCAATAGAAACCATGGTAACTGTATTTGTGAGAAGCGGGGCTGTCCCATTAACAGATTGCCAATTAGCCTGGAGGTGTCTGGATGATAACTAAGACCTGTAGATTACTGCAGCTTTTAGTGTCATGATGTCCAATGGAGCACAGATTATTCCCTTGTTCTTAAGTACATAGTTGGTTCCAACTGGCTCCTTTATGCAGCTGCAAGTGGGCTAATGCATCTTGGCAGGACCATTTGGTCTTCCAGGGCTCTTTGCTGCCATACTAGGCTGCTTTGGGTTTCTCTTCAGGGCACTATATTGCACAGAACAAGTGAACAGAATGGTCATTACCAGTTTGTGCTGGTTTTGGCTGGGGTAGAGTTAATTTTCTTCCCAGTAGCCAGTATGGGGCTATGTTTTGGATTTGTGCTGGAAACAGTGTTGATAACACAGGGATGTTTTCGTTACTGCTGAGCAGTGCTTACACACAGTCAAGGCCTTTAATGCTCCTCACCCCACCCCACCAGCGAGCAGGCTGGGGGTGCACAAGGAGTTGGGAGGGGACACGGCTAGGACAGCTGACCCCAACTGACCAAAAGGATATCATATGACATCATGCTCAGCATATAAAGCTGGGGGAAGAAGAAGGAAGGGGGGGACGTTCAGAGTGATGTCGTTTTGTCTTCCCAAATAACCATTACACGTGATGGAGCCCTGCTTTCCTGGAGATGGCTGAACACCTGCCTGCCCATGGGAAGCAGTGAATGAATTCCTTGTTTTACTTTGCTTGCCTGCGCGGCTTTTGCTTTATCTATTAAGCTGTCTATATCTCAACCCATGAGTTTTCTCACCTTTACTCTTCCAATTCTCTCCCCTATCACACTGGGGGGAGTGAGCAAGCAGCTGTGTGGGGCTTAGTTGCTGGCTGGGGTTAAACCACAACACGGTTGTCGTCTACTATATTTCTAATAAGTGCCTAAGGATTGTACTCGTATTATTTACTTATGACTTGACTGAAGCAGTTACCAGCTTTTCAATGATGCCTGCAGTTTCTTGAAAACAGTAAACAGGAAACTCAAATGAAGGCAGTCAGGTTTAGAACAAACTTGGAATAAGCGCTTAAAGAACAGTATTTTTCCTTAATTAATCCAATCCCTTATTTGCTTTGAAGATAGCAACAACTATTGGTAAACCTCTGCATCCCTGACCTTCCCTCTTAATGGCAAAATCTCTCTCATATTTCTTGTATCAGTTGTAACTGTTTTAGCATGATTATAGCATGTTTTCTATATTTTACGATCCAGGGTCCTTCATATCTGAATTATTCTACAAAAGTCTTGTAGAATATATCCATTTTGTTAAAGTATTTAGATGAGCAAGCGAGCCATGGGAAGAGCTGCCTAACTCATTTTAACTTGGCCGTTACCTGCATGGGTGATTCTACAGACTTGAATAAATTTAAGTATATGCATAATGCCACGTCCCCAGTTGACTATTTTTGATAAAATAGACATAGGATTACTTATACCTCAAAAATTAATCAGAGACTTATGTGCTGTGCTGAACTGAGATATGAAGTCCCACTTTTTCCAAGGAAACAATAGTGTGAACATTGCTTTTAGGCTTACGTTCTTGTAAAATGTATTTAGAGCATATTTTCATTGGGGTTTTTTTTAGCACAGCACATGCAGTTTCCAAAATACTTCTAATCGCATGTTGCTTTTCATTGAAACATGAGTAAATTTAGTCAAGAACTCTGTGAACCTGTATCATCATCAGATGCTGAGATTATATTGTTAAATTTTAGCAATTAAAGTTCTGCATCTTCAGAATAATTTAAGAGGGTTTTGTATAGAATTAGCGAAAATAGAATTTCCTCTAGTTTCTTAATTTTTTCATAAGTCATTAGCCATAGCCTAGAATACAACTTCCTTTTCTGCTTTCTCTCTCATTAGAACTTTTTACAATTCATTAGAAATTTTTACAATTTTTGCAATCTTAAAAAATGACTATGAATAGACCTTACTCAAAGAAGTATATGTTGTTAAGGTTTACAAGTAGAATGGTAATAATTTAAAAGTGCTGAGACTATTAGATAAATGCTTTAAAATTAAAAAAAAATGTTTATGATATCTTGCTGTGGAAACAAAGAAAGTCTGCTTGGAACAATTTTCCTCCTGCCTGAATTTTTTTGTGTTGAATTACTGTAGGTATTGGTGAAACTATAGGGATATCTTTTGTTGGATTTGTGTATTACTATCTTGGATTATGAGGCAGATCTTCTCCTTGGCACAGCTCTGAAACTGTGCCTGAAACTAACTTCTACATATAGCGTATATCCACCTACAGGCCTTAGGAAGATTTTGAGATAAATGGAGAAAGGAATCTGTATATCAACTGGCATATGCTTTTGCCATATAGTTGTCACACGAATATCTCAATGAAGCCCGGAAAATACAGTGAAGAGCTGTTTGCAAGGGCAAAATAATTTTGCCCGTAAGTGGTAAAACTATACACTTGATCATCTGAAAGAATTTTCTTAAACTGGATTTACTGACTTTTTTTGTTATTATTATTTTAGGTTTATATTGTTGTGGCATTTATAGGTCACTAAAAGAGTAGAGTTCTTACAGAGTAGGAACTGTACTGTACAAGTTTAAATAGAAGGAAAAAGTATCCCAAGTCCATTGTCACAGACTTCTTTCTTTAGATAATAACAACTATGCCAAGCATTGGCCCTGAAAACCTTCTGCGTAGGTTTAAGGAGAAAAAAATGACATCACAGTCTATGTGTTGAGACATGGCTTCAGCTTTCTCGTTTTATTCTATTCTCTGAAATTCTCTTATTTTATAGTGAATAATGATTTTTTTTTATCTTCTAAGCGCTCTATGTTTCTAAATCTAAAAAAGATTCTGTAGTTTCTAGACTAATAATAAACATAGAATCATTTCGCCATTATGGCTAATGTTAGAGTCATCTGTAGTTTCTAGATTAATAATAAACATTGAATCATTTAGCCATTATGGCTAATGTTAGAGTCATCTCACCAGGTTATGTCATTTATTTCACTGCACCATAGACCTGCTGTTTTAGAGGTCTGAATATTCTCAAAGAATATTTGTAGACCTCTGAGATAATTGTGTTCTGTTGATCTAGTACTGGGTCAGCGTGCCCTCCAAAAAATTGTGTTAAAGCCCGAAGAACCCTATAGGCACGTATATACGTACATGCTATTATGCATGTGTATTTGTGTTCTTGAATATTGTATTTCTTTTATTTATGACAACTAAAAACCTTGTTTCTCTGTTTGTGAGGGAGAAAAAAAGCCTGCAGGTTTGGAAGGGTATAGCTGGATATCTAGCACTGGATGTGTTTGTCATAGCAGACTGGATAGGATAATTTTTGTCCTGCTACTTCTGCACTGACAAAGTTTGTATTTGTATGCAAACAAAATACTTTGTATGAAAGTATTTCTGTCACTGGATCAGCTTTGTATTCTCTCACTCTTGTATTCATCCTACACTAGCAGTATTAATCTGTCTTTTCTGAAAGACAGTCTTACTGTTTTAAAGTAGATAACTCTAAAAGGCCAAATTTTAGACACTAAGGTGAGATTTCTGTATTCAGGTATGACAACAATAAGAGTCATAAATTTGACAAGAATCAGATTTATAGTGATATTAATAGAAAGACTAGCAGCTTAGACATAATAACTATCTTTCTGAGTGGGAAGCACTAGCAGGATGTATTCATGATTTAAAAGAGTAAAGCAGTTTATATTGGAGCACTTATTAATTTCACAGCCAAACCACACAATTCAAGTTTTTGAAAATTAATACTTCTGGCATTGAAGGAAAGCAGCAAACCCAGCCATTGAATGAAAACTGGAAACTTTGCAATACAGTATTTTTTATCAGAAAGGAAGTATCAATTTTGTGACCTTTCCAAGTTCGACCAGTTGTCAGACGAAGGCTGCTATCAACATTTTACCCTGTAAATGTTCTTCCAAAAGGCTGATAACACAGAAAGTCTTTGGTTTCAAATAGTTGTGGTCTTTTTGTTGTTTTGTTTTGTTTTTTAAAAAAAAGCAGCAGCACAAGAACATAACAAAAATCCATCCTAAATTCTCAGAGGTCAGATAAACTTATCATACAGCTTCAGTCTCCCTTCATGTGCGAAGACTCCTGAGCAATATGCAGCTCAAATATTCTTTTGCTGTGAAGAATAACATTCGATGGTCGGTCTTTATGTATAGAAACATAGCGGAAATGGGAATATTTTTAGCAACGCATATTTTCTTCTCTGATTGTCCTTTCAGACATGCAGAAGAACACATTCATTTACATATGCCTTTTTCTGCTGTACCCAAAATACTTGGAGGCATCTCATAATAAATGTACTTCACATAAGAACAGTAGAGTCTCAATTCATCTAGTTCTTTGGAATTTGCTCTTCTCACTTACCCTCATTTGCAAAGAAAGGATGGCCTAGTAGTTGTCATTAGCCTGCTGCTTTGGAGATGGGTTTTAGTGCTCTCAAGGTGTAGATTTCCTTTCCAACTTGGACAAATCTGTCAGATAAGGAGAATACTACTCCCTCTAACCAGAACGTTTTGAGGGTGAATATATTAGTTCATCCTCAGGTAATGTAGTAAATGCCCAAAGTAAGAATATGAGGGAATTTTATTAATATTCTATGAAAAATAGATGTTATTACCACACAGTAGATCTTGGAGTCTACGGTCAGTGGTGAAACATAAACAATGACATTTAATCAAATTATTTAGCCTGAAAAATCCTCTCTTAAATTGTCTGGGTTTTGTAGGACAGCATTTTTACTTTAACAACTTAGAATTCTTTGGCTCTGATGAAGAAATATGGGAGATTTAAGGAGATATTTGAACAATTACTGGTGTCTCTGTATTAAATTAAATAAACAGATTTCCTTAAGAGCAACTGTAGTAGTAATAACATGCAACATCAATGTTGTAACTCAATTATATTGCTTAGTAAAAAGTGTTTTAATGAAGTCTGTAAAGACAAATTGTTTATTACTCATTCCTGTCACTCTATGGATCCAACCCCAATACCTGAAGGAGGATGGTAGGTGTAGCTGATTAGGTAGACTTTAGTTTGAATCAGGTATGTCTTTTGGAGGGACTAAGTGTTCTGTTTCTGTCTCATTGCTGATGAAGCATATTGCATTAAGTCTATCATCTGGCAGACTTCCCAATGAAGTGTTCTTCATTTTACAGCACTACTGACAAAACTCTGTTCGGTCCAAAATAACAGACGAAACATTTTGTATCTATGGTTGTTTGTTTTTCTTGTAGGGTCAACGATTGCATCTTGCGAGTGAATGAGGTCGATGTGTCAGAAGTCTCACACAGCAAAGCCGTGGAGGCCCTAAAAGAGGCTGGCTCCATAGTACGATTGTATGTTCGTCGAAGGAGACCTATTCTGGAGACCGTGGTAGAGATCAAGTTGTTCAAAGGACCTAAAGGTAAATACAAAAATGAAAAGACATCCATTTTAAACTTGATGCTTAACCTCTCTTATAGCTCCAATGGCATCTGACTTTGTTGATTTGTTAACTGGTTGACCTGTCAAATACTGAAATGCAGTTAATTTAGGCTGGTAGAACTTGAATTCATGGTTGCGTGTCTCTTCCTGAAATAAAAAGGAATTCAAGGAGTTGTGGGTTGTTTCATTTGACGTTTACTGTAGAGATAGCTCGTTACTTCCTGAAGAAATGCAAGATGCAGTGATATTATGTGTTACATTGGCAGCACATATACTGGTGCTATTGAATACAGAGTTTCTGAATTCTCCCTTTTTTCAGAAAGCTTTATGATTATCCAACTTATCCTTTCTACTTTCATGTTGATGGTTTCTTCTACAGTTATCTTTGGAACAAGAAGACAAGAATACTAACTTACCCAGATACGTAGAAGAACTTTATTTTATCCTTCAACAAAATTACATGAAAGTCTAGCGTGAAACCTTCACTAGTCTAAATCAGCTTTATTACTTCCAGCAGAACCTTCTGGTCACAGAAAAAAACCCAAATTCCTTTCTAGAAGCATTAATACAAATTGTGAATATTATATTTTCGCCTTTCCTTTTGCAAAAAGTTTTTATTTGCAGAAGTGTTATTTTTAACAAATTCCATTTTATCATTTTTCCTGCCTGAATTTCCCTCTGGCTTCTGTATTTTTCTTCACAGCTAATTTCTGGACAAAGAAAATGGATATTTTCACAGTGCATGAGAACAGAATGAACAGCAGTAGATTTTTGGATCCATAATAATTATTTCATAAGCAAGTCTTTAATTAATGGTATATACATGAAATGAAGAAATTTGCATGTCTTTTAATATATGCCATGCACATGAGATTATTCTACCTGTTTCATCTACAGTGAATAACCTGTAGCTTTTTCAGGGGTTTCCCTTACATCTCATTTCATGTGAATATTAAAGTATACACAGTTATTTATACCAATAATGGAGTATATTTCTTTCTAATACACTTGGAATTATTGAGATTATCCATTCATATTAAGCAACAACTCAGATTTATC